>CAAKHD010004564.1:89942-104193 GCA_901007705.1 Fistularia tabacaria
TAAGACCCTGTAAGACCCCTCAAAGATACACACATATATATATATGTGTGTGTGTGTGTGTGTGAGTGTGTAAATATAAATATATATATATATATATATATATATATATATATATATATATATATGCATGAGGAGATGGATCCCAATTTAAAAAAAAGACAATTTAATAGAAATAAAATAAATAGAATTGTCGCGTGACAGTGACATTCCTCTGCCAACTCGTCCAATTGTCCTCAGAAAGTAACAATGAGCCACCATGGCATTAAAATGCTAACACCTCTGTGACACCGAGGCACCACTTTTTCCCCCCGAGAGAAACGCACACCTGCTTCTTCTTGCCGTCTTCGCAAGAGAAACACGGCTGATTTTCTACTTCACCTCCAAAGCTCAGAGCGACAGCCAGCTTTCTTCGGTGTGTGTGTGTGTGTGTGTGTGTGTGTGTGTCGTGAGAAGCCCGGCAGTGTAGTAATAATGGGTGAGCCATGCCTTCGATACAACCCCGCCAGGCGGTTCACAACTTTGCATTTGGCGGCTGTGTGACAGGATCAGTCGGGCTAAGCGAAGCGGACGAGATCTGAGGAGCATCACTGACCTGACCGTGCACCTCAAAAGTGTCTGAGGTCCGAGGTTGTCTGTGTCAAAGCTGTGTTTATGTATTCAGCGCTGGAGGCCGTCAGCTGGTAGTTCTTAATCGCGATGACAGCTGTGCTGGGAGTGCACGAGAGAGGCCGTCGTATTTCCCGCTGCCTCGGGAGAAACAATGAGTAACTTGGCCATCTTTTGGAAAAATGAACAGGGTCACTCGGAGTTCACCGGGCCGTTTAGCAAGATGAACGAGTATTTACTTGATTTCTGTTACCTGGCAGCTTAAATCAACTTATTACTTTTCATAAATGTTAAAGAGGGGGAACGTCGGAGTCGTTCTGAGGAACAGATGAGATGTTTAAAAAAATGAAAAGATGGAATCGTTTTAAAAGGTCCCCTGAGGAAGGAAAACACCAATGAGGTTCGCCAAATTAATGTGTCTCATCTAAATTTGCCATTGACAACTCCTACGCATTGTTTCAAATATACAGAACATTAATTCCAGGACTTTGAGTAAATCCAGTTTCTAAGAGTGACACTTATACTTTTCTCCTTCTACTCCTCCACTTTGTGCTCCCTGACATTTCCTGAAAATATTTAGGTAAAATAGATTCAGTTGCTGAACATTTCCAGGCTTTTGTGTAGGAAGCCTCAGACCTTTACAGATCTAAAACAAGGAATGTTAAAAAAGGTTGCAAGATTGGCCCAATGAAAATGTATCTTTTGGGATAAAGGATTTTCAAGAGGCAGTGAGTTTTTCCTGAACTGCTTTGAAAATGCTGAGGCAAAATGACATTTTCCCTCTTTAAACTTTGGTTTCATTTATTTGGGGGAATTTTGGATACCATATTAATCCCTTGCAGGAAATGGTTAATCCACTGCATTTAACTCATCACGGATGAACCATGAATTGCGGCTTGCAGCGACTTTCAAAGACTCTTCGACATGAATCGAACCAGTGACTTCCGAGTCGACCACTTTCCCCACCTGAGCCGCGCCTCCCCGGTTTATTTTACTGATTCATCTGTAAGATGCATCTGGTTGGTTTACATAATGGACAGAGAGTCTGCTCAGAAAACCAGTGTTTAAACAAAAAGAGAAAAAAACCCCAAACACGTTTAATTTTGTTTTTACTGCTTTAGACATTTCGACAACCCCTGTGGCATTTTGCCACGACACGGCTCGACTCGGGTGGTTATCCATTACTTCACAGTTTCTCCTCATTGTGAGCAGGGGGTGGGGAAGGGTGGGAGGGGGGCTGTAGCACAGCGGCGCGGAACTGATGTGTAAATGTTTTATACGAGACACTAAAACCCAAGCAATGGAGATTCATGGAGGTAGTGGTTTACTTGATGCTCGGTCGATGTCTTTCTGTCACACGCAATGCCAGAGAAGAGGCCGAGAATGGTACGAGTGGAGAGATGTAGCAGCGGCCATGCTAACATGTAGCGCCCCAGCAGGTTTTTCCTTTTTTTTTTTCCTTTTTAAATGGCTTGGTTTATCAATGGGCCGTGGTGTTGACGCCATGTTTTCGTAACTCGCTTGGAACCTTACGTTTGCAGGTCTTAAAAAAACAAAAAAAAAAATCTGGGTACCAGGTGCTACCCCTGATGGACACCCCAAAAAAGAACTGTCAAGTCCAGCTGGAACTGTGTATTGGAAAAAGCACCATAGGTAATAATAACAACGATGATAATGATAATTCTTAAGACAACGAAGATGATCGCATCTTCAAAATGTTGAAATAACCCATCGTATCAGGAATTTACACATATAATTTATCTGAACTGAGTAAGGAGTGTGGTGGATGTGGAGGTGGAGGGTTCGCCATGGAGGAGAAGCAGTTAAAAACTGCACCAACAGCCAAGATGAAACATGTGGGAGACAGAAGATAGAGAAATATCTCTTTCGATTCTTGACAATCCCAAAAAAAAGGCTGTAAACTGTAGCCATGGGCAAGCGCGGACAAATTGGCCCTAAGGTCATCTCAGCCTTCGGATGTTGAACAAATAACCAGGAAGTGAAATCATTGCTCTTTATATTCTTAGACATGTCACGTTTTTTTTTTCCCCTTTGCTGATAATTAGACACTTTTTACAATTACAACTGATTTGCTCACTTGATTCTAAAATATGTCTTGCATGAGTTGGCGGCCAAAGTCTAGCCAGTTTCACGTCATTTCTTATAGATCTTTAACACTTACTTCTTGAGGGTGTTTAATTTATCCATATATATAATTTTAATCCTAAACTCTAAGCCCAATGAGGCTATTCCCATATTGTTGTGAACCAGGTGTGAGTTCAGATGCAGGGGGACAAGAAGGGACTGAAAAGAAACACATAACAGAAGCACCGCAGCCCTCAAGCTGAAATCATATCACTGATCAATGATGCGAACACAACAAGATTGCCAAGAAGCATCCACAATCATTCATAATGATTAGGTTGGCATTTCATGCAAATCAAAAGACACGGAGAGAACAATTCCAACCCCAGAGGTACATTTTTCAGCGCCAAAAAAAAATGAAGAAGCCCGCCACTGCACAGCCGTTGATTGGTTAACACAGGAGCTACAGCAGTGCTGGATGTCTGATGGTACCTACCTGTCCTGCCTCCAGACTTTCCTCAGTACATGTTAATACTGGAACAAAGAGGGGAACAGGGCATGTTTACAACAAGCAGGACACAGCCACTATCTTCAGTTTGAGCGGTTTTCTTTCACGCCCGAAAACCACCGCGGCTGCTCAAGACGCCGACGCTGGGTAGCTGCGGCCTTAGCGGCCGGCGCGGGGACGCGGCTACGCGCGCCGACGTGCCAATAAAACCTACGTACAACACTGGCTCGGTCCGTGTTCAGACAAGAGTTCGGGAAGCGTGAGGGTAAACACTCATGGTTCAGCAGGAGGTCAGAGCAGGAAATCCCTCAGGAGAAACTGAGCCGTCGACACGGCGCTTTAACTTCTAAAGCAAAGACCAGCGCAGAGGAACACACCATCCAACGTCAGAGGATGAGACTCATTAAATTCATGTCCCTGCAAACGGACCGTTAAACACGCCCTTCGGCAGCAAGCAAGCAAGCGAGGATCAGACGTCCCACTTGCAGGAGCCCAGACGTTTTGGGGTTTCCTTCTTTTTGAGAACAGCGTTTACCCACCTCCTCTTTTCCCCTCCTGGACTCCTGGGCAGAGCTTCGATCTCCATGGGGCCGCAGGCGGAGGCGGGAACGGGGCTGATGACCGGCACGCCGGACCAAGCGCCTCTACTGGGAGAACCCTGGAGGAGCAAAGGCGGAGCTGTTCAGTTCAAGACGCGTGCTTCAGTCAGTTCACTCTCATTCCATAATAATTTGGGGAACATCTTTAAATAAATAATGTATAAGCTTGTTTCTTTGAGAGCAGCTTATGCATGGGACAACTTTCAATGTCTTTTTTCGCTCACCTTGCGTTCTTTGCTGGAGTGGACTCCGTTGCCTGAAGACAGAACCCTGAGCAAAGGGAGACACGTCAGTTTGCAGTCGGGAACATCCGAACACCCGGAGTGCGGCTCCGTTCCAGGTTCATACGATGGGTGTCTTTTTAGGGCAGCACTGATGGGGTTGGTCAACAGCCTGCCAGGTCCAGGACCCATAAACTAACTAAAGTGCCTGACGTTAAGACACGACTTGTACATGTTATTTCACACAGCAGTGAATGATGATCAACACCGTCGCTTCAAATGGATCCCATAGCCCTGCATTTATCTGTGGGTCCAATCAATGAGACTGGAAGGCTCACACGAGCTGTCAAGCACTGCACTGATCCCATGACAGCTTACAACTGACATGTCTTTAGTCCTCACACAAATCCCTGCAACAAAAGGCCATAACCAGATTATGGGTGGAGGGGATTGTGACGTCAGCGGAGGTGTGCGACACCAGGCTGCTCAGACGGGAGTCACGGAGGCAGGTGTTTGATCGTCTTCAACGGAGGGTGGGGGGGGGGTGCGTCGGCCTACGTGATCGACCAGCGCGGGAAACGGTTGCTGCCGGACGGCGGCCGTATGGAGGGAAGACGGGGCGGCGTGGCGCAAGGACTTCAACCAGCCGTCAATATCGTCCAACAAATAAAACACTCTGCGATTGAACGTCAACTTCGCTAACATCAAACTCAATCATGAGCCAGATGAAAAATACTTTACCCCTACTTCAGTATCAGTGTGCATGAAAATATCAGATACACGCACGCACTCGCTGAATGTGCCCGCTGCATTATGTTCAACAATGCTATATCGTTGCCTTCTTAAATAATCACAAGTCTTTTTTTTCCCCAGATTTACAGAAAACACAATAAATTGAGGCGTATGTTGTCTAAGGAGTTGATTTAGGCAAAAACAAACAAAAAAAAAATTTGCCAAAAAAAATGACCAGCAAAATATTTTATGGTGACAAATTTGACAATTTCTTTTGTGCTCAATTTTGAAAGTTGATTTAAATTTTTCATTTTAAAAAAAAAAGGTTTCATTCATTTAGGCTTGCAAACAATAGAATTGTCAAAAGACTACATTTTTTGCTTATTTATTTACGAATGTGTTTTTCTTGCGCAACGTTATGTTTGACTCATTTGCATCTGTTCTGGCCGCATTTCCTTTTCCATCCTACCCTGTTTTGTCATGTAAATCCCATTGAACTTTTGCACTGTGTGCATTATTTATTGTAAGACGGAGCTGCAGCGATAAAGTGTGTGTGACTGATGGGAGATAAAGTCAGTGACACAGTAACTGTGTTTGGACATGGGGGTACTCACTCCTGGGGGTTGAAGGGTCCTGTAAAAACACAAAGAGAACACACACTGATGTTTGTCCAGACCAATGATAGAATAGATGTCACTATCTGTCACAACACAGATGCTTCTCTTGAAGTGGTGTGTGTGTGTGTGTGTTTGTGTTTGGATAATTAATGTGCCGTGCTCACCTCTGTTCTGCATTGTTCTCCTGGAGTACCGCCGGCTGGGCCTCCGCTCAAAAGAGGCCGAGCGCCGCGCTTTATTGGACTTGGTGGTCTGATACTCCGTGTTTCCACTGGCGGCACAAACACACAAACACACGGGCGACATTCTGAGACCGGCGGTGGTTTTTTTCGATTGCTCGCGAGCCGCAGATCAGAGAAACCTTCAGCCGTCAGATTTCTGGATACATTCGTTCTAAATACAAGAGGCAGAGAAGGGGGTGACCCCTGCTGAACTCTGGACCCATCCAGGCGATAACCTTCTATTAACAACAAACTCTCTAACCCCCGACTTAAACCAACACTGCCGTCAATGCTTATCCAACTGGGTAATGTTTAAATACACACCCAGAGGAACTACTTGGCCGCTGCGGTGTGTTGATAACGGGAGCCTGTCCGGTACTATTTAAGTATCTGTATGGACGAGTAAAGATACTGTACGTCCCGTAATCTCGCACACTCAGTTCAGACAAACAGTACGGGACCAACGTGGCTCTCTGAATTTGTGGCTCTGGAAGTCGTACGCATCCCAAAACCCTCTTTGGAACATCCACGTTCACCCAGTCCTGCTTTGTTCCAGTTTTGTAAACATAAACCAATGTCGGCCTGCGTTTTTCACTTTTCCTCTGATACCAAGTCTTGGCTCGGACATGCGCGTTACATCATTTTTCGGTGACACTGTTGCTACAACAACAGGGACGGGGACAAAGTCCAGATGCTGAACCCCGTCCTGCCCTCTGCTCTGTGGTGGACGTGATGGGAGCCAGCCTCTATCGGAGAGGCATCTGGGGATTTATTTTACCCATTGTATTTCTGCCATTCTCTCACCTCGCAGCAATTCATTCTCATTTTTCAGAGACATTCTTGATCTGAAATCACTTTAAGTAAATTCTCGTTCATTTTCAGGAAACGTCCTGCTTATCTTCAGTAGATTCTGAATTGTTTCTCTGGCAGTTTCTCGATGAATCACTGGCTTGTGTTTGGATCCGTTTTGAAATACTTTTTTGGGGCGTTCATTTGCGAACAGAGGGGTGTTGAAATCCTCCCTTTGCCTGGGCTTTTCTCTTTTCTAAACCACCCAGAGTTACTGAAGGAAGTCCTATGGTCACTTGGTGACCCACCTGATTAGTATCCTTGTCATTCAGACGGGAAAAAAAGGCAAAAAAATATTTTGGTACGAGTAAGGCGGTTGAATCCTCTTTCCCCGGGCATCTGCAGGTATGTCTGAACACTGTGCGCAGGAATGCTGAATATTATTGGACAAACAAAAACGGTTGCCATGGGCCAGCAGGGATGGTTTGAGATATTTGAAAATTGCCAGAGTATGTCAGGCCTGCTCTGCTTGTTACCGAGCATCTGCGAGTAGTCACAGAATCTGCCGGCGGTCACCTGTATCTGAAACGGGATCCCATGCGAATGAAACTGGAGCGCGCCGCGTTCTTCTGTACGGGCCCTCTCAGGCGGAAGAAGGCATGATGCTCCACAGCGCACTTCCAGAGGTGCTTGCAGGCCTTGGGGTGGTCCATCCTGAAGACGAAGGTGTGCTCTTGTTCCTTGCCCTGTGCGGGGGACAGACAGTCAATTGAAAGCTCAAGCGTTCAAACAGACCGTCACTGGAGTAAGAGCGACAAAGTCAATTAAGATGAACTGGACTTTTTAAAAAGCGATTCATAATCATTGATTGACATTTGTGTGATTATTTTTCTGTACCTTGTTGACAGTGAACCGAAAGGTGACAAAAATAAAAGCTTTCTCATGGCACATGATTTTTTAAAGCAACTCAATGAAAGCTGCACATGATATCACAATGCAATCAGTCAAGGAATCAAAATGTTCGATTAAAAAACAAAAAAATAAAAAACAACTAGACATCCAAGTTGATGTTCTGATGTTGATTTAATGCCGAGACTGACAGGAATCCTTTGGTCGTGACGCACAGCCTCCAGTGTCTTTGGCATGCATTTAAAGAACATTTGTTGTGGGATATTGTTCTGATGCTCTTGTTCCAATTTCTAAAAGCCGGATTCAAAAGCATTGCAGGTTGATATCACTCTCACGTCCCACTTCTGCTGAAGAAATAAGACAATATCCAACTTGGCCAAGGCACAGTTCCGCTGAGCTCAAGTTGTTTTGTTGTCCTTTTCAAACAAAAAGCACCGAGCTACAACGGCAAAGCCCTCTGGCTCCTTAAAATATTCAGGCCCTCTGACATTATAAGCGCTTGGCAGAACAGGAAGGGGAGTCAAGCTGCATGGTAAGAAACCCTAACGTTTCTGAGAAACTTCGCTGGATCAGGAGAAGAACGAGACGGCCCGCAGAGAGGACCCGAGGCCGCAGTTCCACTGCTTGTGTTTCACGTACTGTGTGACAGGCGGGTCTGCAGTTGGAGTGCCCAGGTGCAGACAGTGAATCTGGCGGTGAACAGACCATTGTACTGTATATATCACGACAGTTGAACAGAGTACAGAGGCATGTCCTGCGTGTGAGTGTGTGCACAGTAGTGTGTGTGTGTGTGTGTGTGTGTTGGGGGGGCTGGGCATACCACAAATACCAGGGAGGGAAGGCTTCTTTATTAACCTCCCACACAGACCTCCAGGACAGACATAAACAACCTCTTTTTCAATCCTGTACGCTCACCGCCGCTGCCCCGACGCCAAGCCTGGCTTTCATTTTCAGGCCTCAGAAATACTTCCAACTTAAGAGGAAAATTGTTTTTCATATCATTTCAAAACTGACTTTCATGGCCTGAGGATTTCCTAACCCCGTCAAATAGAAATCTTATGAAGGATGAGGTTAAATGAAACATGCCTCTTTTTGCTCACTTTCCTGGCAGCATCATGAAAATAAAACCGTAAGAAAAACATGTTTTCACAATCAAAATCCAATTCAGATTTTTTCCTGTGAGGCAAAATACGACGCGCAAGATACCGGTGGATAGGAGCGCGAACCCCGACCAACAACGTCGTCGTCATTACGGGCTGACCAGCCTGCACTCCGTGGCATCGATTTAACGCGGGCGGGAGATGTGGTGTCAACCCTCCACGGCTTCCATCAGGTCTGGGTGTATCTGCAGCTTGAGGCCAGAACCTGTCCTCTCCTGTAAATCTGTGTCCGTGCAGAACAAGTCCAGGTTGATTCGGTTTACACCTCAGCGTCCGGTGGGGCCGTTATTATGGTAACCGTTTATGTAGCGGTGCCTTCGATTTAATTAATAATGGAAGCCGAACCACTCTAAATTCCACTTCCATCACCGGATAAGCCTCCGACACACTGAATATCCATTTTCTTTTTGGCGCCCCTGGAATTTGCACAGGGACTGTTTCATGTGCCGTTGAATCAAAAGCCCCTGAGGAACGTTCTGTCCGTCTCAATGAGATATATTACTTCCCATTTAAGGCAGCTCCTTTTCTCTACACCACCTGCTCTTGATACTACTAACAGCATAAGAAGGAATGTAAAAACACCATTCCTTGTAGGAATGTGTGCAACCTACATAAACACAAACACACACATATATACATACACAGAGCTCAAAGCCAGATATACTCCATTTTCAGATATTCATCAAAGTGTTTTTTCAGAATGCTGCAGGGAAAGGCTTCCAGTGCATGCGTTGCTGCTCACCTGTTCATCATCCTCCACAACAACCAGGGTCAGTTTGCTCTTTTTGAAATCCAGACGGGTGATCTTGGGCCTAGAATGGTAGGAAGGACAAAAATCATTCCATAAAGGGGGATTCGAGGAGTTCCACGCACGATCCCTGTAAATTCCCCCGAATGACTCTGTGGCCCGAACCAGAAAAAGAGCCCGATCTTGGTTTGTCCTTCAAACACCAGCACCCCGGTCGGTGTCAGACCCAGGCTGTACTCGTTGCCGTCCCGTGCCTGGAAAGCAACAGAAAACAAAAAGATAAATAATCCAAGACCGCATTTTTCATCAAGGAAATACATTCAAGTCCGTATGCAAGTGAGTGCATGATAAGTGTGCAGGTGTATGTCCGTTACCTTGACCATATGCATGTCCACGCCATACATTTCTAGCCATTTCGCTTTGTTCAAGTAGTTTATCTCGGCCTGGGCAGGTGTTTGACCTCTGGGTGTGGGAGGAGGAAAAGCAAAGACCAGGGATTTCTTCCCATGCAAATGCCAAACACTATGTAGACGTTCACACGGGTGACTAACGTGGCAGGAAGCCGCAGCTGCTTGATAGTAAGAGCATTACAATGGTTTCTTTCACTGCAAATCAGTTATAGGAAGTGTCAGACGTTTATACGGCCAGTAATCCTGTCGGAAATGTTTGTGCGCTCGGGCGAAATTCGAGCAAGCAAAACCGGGATAACAGTTAAATCATGGTTGTGTCATCCCATCTGGCACACGTTAGACGGAGGTGCACCCTGCTCTGGAGACACACAGTTAAACCGCGATTGAACTCAAACCTGCATTCCTTCCACGTGTTGTATATCGCCAGCTCCACGTCCTCCGTCTGGTTGGGGATGAAGCGAAATTCTGTAACCAGGTCCAGACTGTGTTCAAGCGGGTCACAGTCACCGAGTTCAGCTGAAAATGCAAAATTTGCATCAGGTTCTTGCATTTTTCTGAAATATGCGATATCGCTCATTATCATTATCATCTCAATGCTTTCATTGTTTACTCCGTGGAGCCAACATCCACATGTCCTGGTGGGTATAAAGAGCCCTAGAGACAGCAAAGCCCTGAGCCAAATCCGTGATTGGTTTGAGAGGATCATATTGATTTGACTTGGCACACAGAACTTTGACAAGGAGCCAGTGGATCCCTTTGCAGTCCCGCACATAAAATACCTGAAGTCCTCTTAAACTCCCTGCGCTAGTAAGTAATAACAATAATAGCAGTCGGCATTAGGACAGAACGTTTAGTCTCTCTAATTTCACGGTTGGACACCACATTGTATTTCAAATGAAACTGAGTCTGGTTGAAGACTCAACGATAAATCCATGTTAAATTGAAATACCAAAATCGACTGATTAGAAATCACAGACATTTTTACAGACAGACCCTCATTTTCAGAGGCTCCACTGTTACTGACCAACTGAAGGCTTCAGTTTAATAGACATACTTGACCTGCTCTTGATAAATTCTATGAAAATGAAGCAGACAAAACTGTCAATCCAAACAGGTGTCCACCTCGATGCCGGGACACATGACTAGGATGAATGAGGAGTTAAACCAATCGGAGAAAGGCCAAAAAATAGAAACGGCCAAACTGATCATTCGGTACAATCTGTGGAGAAAGGAATGCGCTGACCGCGTCTAAAACGGCCCAAGACCTGAATGACCAGAGAAGAAAAAGTGCTTTGTATTGCAGACGGGCAATGACTCAAAACACACCGAGCGTCCGAAGCGCTGAGAAAAGAACTGGATATTCTTCGGCGGCCAAGTCGGTCATGTGATCTCAAGCGAAGACAGAACAAACGGCATATTGAGGCATCACGTCACAGCCTCTCAGTGATGTACATTTTTTAATATTTGTTAAGTTTACCTCTCACTGCTTCATTTTAAACAAGCTTGCTATTGGACAGCAATGAAAGTATCTGGTCCTTCCTTATCTTTCTAAAGACTATAGACCAGGAAATAAAAAAACAAAAACAAAAAAAAAAACGGTGGGTAGGAGAGACAAATATTGATAAAATAAAGCAGCATCCTAGCAACCAGAAAAATCAAACTAAAACCTCCTGAGCTGTGACGCTGACAAGCAGGATGTAGCCTGCGAGGTGGTGTTTACGTCTCAGCCAGAAGGGCAAAAGAAGCGCCCCGGGGTTCATAAACTAGCCTCCGAATGCACAGAGAGAAGAAAACCCAACTCTGTCCTCTCCACCTCCTCGTAAATGTCAGTGGACCAAGAGCATAATTTTATGGGAAACAAAGAGAAATCTCCACTGAGGGACAGGGAAGACAGAGGGGCTGTTGGATTAGGGGGCCTCGGAAGAGGATCGAGCACTAATGAGCTGGCATTTACCCTACAGTGACTGTGTGTGTGTGTGTGTGTGTGTCTGTGAGTTCGAGAGCAGTACACAAGTGTCTCTACTGACTCTTTTAAACGTTCAACCTTTGATTCATGGAGGTCAAAAATACACGGTCGCCACTCCTCAAGTAGGAACTTTCGTCACATAAACATTCCTGAATGTACGGCCGGTCACCATGGAGACACCAACGTCCATGAAAGGACAATGCGGCCTCTAACCCACGGGGCAGAAATTCTGATGTTTATAAGCTTTCCCGTTCCTTCCAAATCTTGTTTGATTCCAAATATTAACGGTGATCGTGTTTAGAAAATATGCTAATCTGCAGTCCCTGCCCCCCCGGGAGGGAATCTGACTAGAGGGGTCTGCAAAGGTCAGGTCTATATGTCATTCAGCCAGTAATTAACAATGTGGGGTCAGGTAACACGATGCAGGTGAGCTGGAGATCCAAAGAGACAGGCGGCCATGACGGCATGGGTGTCGGTGTCCGGGAGCGGAGGGGGTCCGCCGCTGCAGCTGGCCTCGTGAATGATTATATTGTAAGGTAGGACATACTTCAGATGCCACGCGTGCAGCGTTCGTACAAACTCGTCTGCTGTAGAGTCAGTGGGAGCATTGCAACAATTCCTTGCGGACACGCCGGAGAGTCACTGAACTGAGTCAGAAAAAGGATTTAGCCGCTAAGGAGGAGAAGTGGCACCTCAGTCTGTGAATGCAACAAGTGGCAAACCTAAAAAGTGAAAACTGCTGGTCTGCCGTGACGAGCTCAACTTTTTACAGCTTAATAATCAACCACTCTGTGTGCGTCACCTCTGCAAGGCAGCACAGTGAAAAGCAGGGCCGCCCCCCCACCCCCAACCCAGCTGTTACAGGTGCGAGGCTTGTTTCTCAAACACGGCGGGGTACCTGCTTGGGCTTACCCTGGAGCGAGAAGGCAGCCAGTTCCACCGCGGTTTCGAATGGACATTCCAGCCTGAAGTGGCAAACAAGTCGAGAGCGAGACGAAATGAAATGAATGATATCAGAAGACTGTTGTCAGCTTAGAGCAAATGACATGAGATGAAAACAAGGGCAGGGGACGACAATACATATGTTGAATATTGTACACGGCAATATTTTTGGGGATCATTGTTACTGTCAAAGTGCGGTGGCCCGATTTTAATTCCATATCCATTCCTGGATTATTGTCTGAAAAGTTTTCTCCCGGAAAATAAAAAGAGAACGCGTCAAATGTAAATGTAAAGAATATCCCTTCGAACGAAAAACTGAAAGGCATTCGCTGAAAAGCAGATCCCCGGCCGTCAGCTGAGATTAAGTCCCTTTTAGATCGGATCTGCTCATCTTGACGTTTCATCGTTGATTGTGGTTTTCATTCGAAAAAGCAACTTACTTTCCACTGAGGATGTCCTGCTTCAACTGTAACACGAAAAGGTATCTGAAAGAAACAAGGTATGGCTCAAGCTCTTGCTGGAAACGTGCTTGGAACCACGCTCACTGCACCAGACATCGTAACACCCCCCCCCCGATCCCGAGACATCACGTCCAGAACAGTCACGACAGAACGTCTCGGCTGACCTGGTGAGTTCCTCGTGGAGGTTGTTTGGTTCCGAAGAGTAGAACTTGACTCTCATGTGAAGGCAGTAAGGCGGGCCAACTGAAACACATTCAAACGTTGCCATCGCGGAGGCAAGGACAGGGATCAAAACGAGCAGCCCATCAGCCTCAAGTTAACCTCCTCCACACATAAACACATAAGGGGGAGTTTGAATACTTAACTACGCGAATAAAAGTGTATCATGTGTTTTAAGATTGAACATGGGCAAGCTGTGTGTTTGAGGAGTGAGGCAAACCACCTCGGGCCTCTGCGTACTTACTCTTGACTTGCTTTTTGATACTTTTTGTCACGTCGAGCCAGTGCTGGAATGACATGAAGGTCAAACAATTACTGCCGTGACCCTTCCGCGCAAACAAATATCATTGCAGTTTCTGTCAGGTTGGAAAGTACGCAATGTTTAAGCACGCGCACACACACACACACACACACACACACGGCGTTCGGTCCTGTGACTCTTCTGAGAAGTTCGGGCTCTGAGAGGCATGAACAATGTCAGACTCCGGGGTGGTGTTTGTGATGGAGAGCCAACGAGGGAGAGAGATAACAGAGGAACTCTCCTCTCCCCCACATTCCTTGCTCTCTCTCTCTCTCTCTCTCTCTTTCTCTCTCTCTCTCCCCCGCCCTTTCGACTCTCCACCTCCGCCCCTCCCCGCCGCCACATCTTTGCTCCCACCCCTTCGCCCTGCTTTCATGGCCTTCACAGAGCATTAGAGTGAAGAACAGGGTCACTGGCGCAGCGGTGACTTAAAACAGAGTGTGACTCTTAGAGCCGACAAAAGTCCAGAACCGATCCTTTTAGTCCGTTCACTGAGCGGGAAAAGTCCCTTCCCTCGCCCTTGAGACCAAGGTATGAGAGCCCCGGAGATACTGCTGTCAGGCTGCAGGAATTTCCCAAGGCACCATATCTTGAAGAATGCCAGCATTTGATACAATTTATAAGTGTGGGGAAAAAAAGAAAAAAAAAAAAAAAAAAAAGGAAAAAAAAATTTTACTTATTAAAAAATATAAAAAATATAAATATTTCCAACTTTTTTAAGGGGAAAATTTTCCGGGGGGTTTTCGCTAACAACTGG
>CAAKHD010004565.1:2822-25955 GCA_901007705.1 Fistularia tabacaria
GAAAAAAAAAAAAGAACGAGCCGGGGGGGGGAAAGGGGGGAGAGGGGGGGGAATCTTATTAAAAAAAAAAAAAGGGGGGGGGGGGGGGGGATGGGGGGGGGGGGGTGTATTAGCTGTGGTGAGAAGAAGTGGGAGGCTGTTCACCTGCTGAATGAAAGCAATGACTGTTTTATGAAAACACTAGTCAAATGCAGCCAAAGCAGTTTGGGGGCGTGTTTATATGTCCCAACATCACATTCCGCATCTATTCCGTTTTTCCTGCAGATACCAGCCAATCACAGCGCTTTTTATGGAGGCAACCCTTCACACATATGGACAAATTTTCTCCTATTACCCTGCAGCCTGAGGGAGGAAACCCACGCAGACACTGTCGGGGGGGGGGGGGCCTCCAAACTCACAAAAAAGCCCTGCTGTCAGAATCGATCCGGGAACCGCCGGCCTCACACACATCCGGTAAAATGAATAGCACAGTAAGGCCCCGGATGAAAGATTATTGAATTTTGAATGAACCAGTCAAAAATAAGTAAGGACATGTGACCATCAGCCGTAGCTGGGTGAAGCTGTTAAATAAATTCCAAGGGTGACGGTGTAGTAAAGACGGCGGCAGAGGAAGACTTGTCTTTTTCGCTTTTTACACCCAAGGTGACGAGCGTCCCATTGTGCTTTGCATGTGCCTCCGCGTCAAAGTCGGATCTTCCGTTCCAACAACTGCATTTTACGAACACGAGGTCACGTCTGGCAGAAGAGGGAGTATTCGCGGGGGCACCTGCGGATCCTCGCCTGACCCTGGTGACACGCGTGGGCGCAACGTCGGACGAACTGCACATAAAAAGCGGGGCAATGTCAAAGCGATGGCGTGGGTGCGAGCAAGCTGTTCTTGTTACAGGAAGTAACTGTCACAAGCAGAAACAGTTAAGGATATTAATATTGCACATTAAAATACTCCTATACAAAAAAAGACATTTTTAAGGTAAAAGATCTGAAGACATTTTCATGCTTATGAATCCCTGCATGAAGCAGGTGCCTGAAAGTTCGGGTATCTGGCTTGTTTGTGCTGCAACTCTCTGAGCCAAGCATTACGTGCAGGTGAAAAGCCCACCTGGGCAGCAAACCGAAGTGAGGTCTGGGAAATCTGAAGGTCAAGCCAACAACGTGACCTCATAATTGTACTCCCTAAAAACCAATCCTAAACTTGGCGGAGTGCATTCTCCGGCAGAAAGAGGCCCCGTCCAGTGGGGAATACGGTTTCCATTAATGTCCGCTCTTGATGTGCAACAATATTCAGGTATGTAGCAATTTCCACATGGATGGCAGGATGCGATGTTTCCCCGGCAGAACATTGCGCAGAGCTTGTCTTCTTCCCGCAGTGCATCCTGGCGCAACGCCCTCCCCGGGGAGGCGGCACAAACGCATCCAACCATCCACATAATGAAAAAGGAATACGTGATTCATCGCACAGAGACGGCTGACCCCCACTACCACCGCCTCTCCCATTTCACTGGTTTGGGTTTGATGCCATAAGATGAGCATTTTCAGCGAACACCGTTCAATGCGGCATCTGAACTCATCTGCTGCCGCCAACCTTTGGCCCCCGTGACCCGGCCGCTAGTTCACCTGTTACTTACTTCCTTGGATCGCTTTTGGCAGGTACTGACCGCTGTAGACCGGAGCCCCACCCGAAAAGCTGCGGCTCTGACCCAGTTTGTCTAGACAACGCAATTTCGATTCTTGTCGAAGCCGCTCACATCCTGACGCCAGCGTCCTGCTCCCTACACATCAGCTCCGAGGACAAAGTGTTCTTTTGTTGCCCAGTTTATCCCCACCTCCTGACAGGTGCCATTTTAACAAGAGAAGCAATGGTATTCACTTTTTCTGTCAGCGGTCATAATGTGTCAACATCTCGAGATGCAAGGTGGACTCTAAACACTGACAGACGTGGAGGAAGAGGAAGGTACCAAATAAATATGGTCTCCACCGGAATACACGCCACACGCTGTCTGTTCACAGAGGAAAATCAGCATCAGGCAAATTAAAAATAGGCCCTGGCCCGCCACTCGTTCCCCTTCGTATAACTCTGGCTTTGGACTTGGTGCGAAATACTTTGCACTGGTAAACAACAAGGTCCTCTTAGCTGACAGATTGCATGTTCAAAATGCCCATTACGACGGTTTTATTTATGAGCGGAAAGAACCTTTTGCTACTTTCTTCTCAACTGCAGATTGCAGAATAGCTCACAATGTCTTTTTTTTTTTTTTTTTTACTGCTACAATGAAATTTTTTTACCACTTTGTCATTTTTATTGTTTCTTCTTTTTCTATTGTTCCTGTTTCTTTTAAATCTGTATTTCTTAAGTATCCAAGTACGGTGTCCTTGAGTGTCGAATAAGGGGCCCTTAAATAAAATGTAGTATTATTATTATTATTATTATTATTATGATTGTGTGAATGAGAGAGTGAATGGTTGCATGTATCTTTATGACTAGTCAATGAGAGAGCGAATAGTGATGTGGCCCAGTGATCGATCCATGGTGAACACCACCTCTCGCCCGATGACCCCGCGATCCTGAGTGCAGGAAAAGGGGTATAGAAATGAATGAATGAACGACTGTGAAGGGAGCACTAATAGTCTCACACACGTCAGGAACTATGGAATTATTTCTCCTCACGGTTCCTTGCCGGACTTTTAATGTCTCTGTTTTCTGGATGCGGATTTTCGCCTTTGTCGCCGCTGGTTTTGGTTCGCCTTTGTCTGCGGATTTGTTTTGACCCTGGACTGCTTTATGGGCTTTTCACTGCCTGCTCCACTTCTGCGCCGGTGCTGCCAATTACCCTGCCAACTCTCCGGTTTGTGCATTGAAGATTTCTTTTTCTTTCCTTTTTTTTTTCAGTTTTTATTACAAGCCTATCATTGTTCGGTGTGATCCCTGCATTTAATTTTCCTCCAGCGGTCTGGTTGTTACATTTTTATGTGTTTCTCAAGTAGTTTTCTCTTCTGCCGTGGCATGCACTGATATATTTAGCTTTCTCCGGGAAGGTTTCCTCTCCCAGGAGGCAATGCATTTGGATTTGGTCAGAGGAGGTTTCATTCTCTTTAAAATTATATTGGACCCTTTATATCATATTTGCCACACTGGAGCAGAAAATGTTTTGTCTGTCAACTCATTTTGAGAGCAGAACTGACGTCTCCTACCTTCTCGCTGCCGCTTCATCCGTCATCCAGCCTCCCTCCGCCTGCTCTCCAGCACGCCACTTTGTCTCCGCGCTCGCCCAGCGTTTTTATCATCTTAAACACAAACATTATTGTGTGTCACCGCGTTTTCTCTTTTTCCTAACCTGTATAAGAAATTCTCCTCTCATATGAATTCTTTCCCTCCAAATCATAACAAACTGCAATATATGGAACAACAAAAGAGGGCTTTCTATCTTTAATACACACAGTGTAGTGACATTTAAGTTTATTTGACTATGGAAAATGCCTGGTCTGGCCATCAGCGGGCCTAACTCATGGATATATCATTACACATATATACATGCACGCATTGTTAAGAAGACGGATCACAATTTTCCAAAGTGCAACATTGCAAAACAGTTTCCTTTGTTTTCTTACTGTGGCGTATTAGGTTGATTTAAGTCTCTATTCAACACAAAACACCATGTACATTTGTATAAACAGAAATATTTTAACCTGTCTGATATGGATATACCACAATCTGCTTGCTGCTAGATATATATACATGTATGCATTATCTTAGTTTTACTGTCTTTACAAGCATCGACATTGTATTGGTGCATTTCTTGCTTATTCTGGAAAACTACATTCGGGTGTAAACTACAAAAGTACATGATTGAGAGTTCCTTTTTTTAATGCAGACCATAATTCAACTGATACAGCAATCTACTCTCAGCTTCACGACTAACAGCATATTGTCGTTTTTGTGTCGTGCTGGATTTGTACAATTTCATGTAGATAAGATCAGATAATCCTTTATTAGCCCCGCGGTGGGTAAAATTGCAGTTTTATAATAATGCATATTCATTCATTGTTCTTAGCAGTTTTTGCCTTGTTAGTTTGGGACTCACACCCATGAAGTGGCATCGGTCCAGCAGCACTTCCCTTCCCTCAGACTTCGATGTGCTATTTTTCTGTTGTTACTTTTGGAGTTTGCCCCTATTCAGGGGGCTGTTTTGTTGTGTTTGCTAACTTCTTTGGCGCAGCATTACACTCTTAACAAATTAAATAATGTGCCACGTAAGGGTTTATGCTCTACTTCTGTTTTTTGGACGGCCTGTCCGCTCCTCCCTCTTGCTTTAATGCTGCTCTAGTTTACCCGCGGTCTCTCCTCATTGCGTACCCTGACAGAGAAAAACGTGGTCCTCTTGTTGTAGAACATGTGGCTCAGACCGGTGAGGCCGGAGGTTTAGAAGCTCAGCAGGACAAACGGAAATGAAACAGAAATGCCGCCTTTGGGTCGTACCATCAACAGTAAAAGCTGAATGATCCGTGGATCGAGAACGTCCAGACTGGGGTTGCACAGCAGTTCGCGCTTTCACCTCACATAGGGAAGGTCCGTGGTTCTATTCCATAATGGGGGGCCTTTCTGTATGGAATCTGTGTGTTCTCCCCGTTCTCCCTGGGTACTCCAGTTTCCTCCAGTTTCCTCTGACAGTCCAAAAGCAGTCCTATTGACGGGGCCTAGGAGAGAGGGAGTGAGTGAATTGTTGCATGTCTATGTGGCATATGAATGAGAGGTTGAATGATTGTAAGTCTCTGTATGACACATGAATGATAGCGTGAATGGTTGTAAGCCTCTCTCTATATGATGTAAGTGAGAGTGAGTACTTGTTTGTCTATATATGGCCTTGTTATTGACTGGTCCAGGATAAACCCTGCCTAGCGTTGGCTCCAGCCCAGTTCACCCCACATCCCGACCGCAAGCTGAGCGCAAGATAATGAATAAATGAATTAATGAATCAATTAACCCTATGATATGTTTCTCTCTCTTAGTCACACACATCAATCATTTGCAAAGCTCATTATTCAGTGAAACTGTAACAGAAGAGCAAAGCCGTAGCTACGGTGGAAGGACGGGATGTCTTAATCTACACTTTCCCCGGAAATAAATCTCCTCTGATCCATCCGGATGAAGATCTAAATTGTTATGCCTCGTTCCAGATATGGAGGCAATTGTTTGCAAATGTTGCATTCGCCCGCAGTTGCCTCCCGCATTCATTCTTTGGTCCCTCGTGAAGAAAAAATCTCAGTGGCTGCTCCTTGTTTTTCCTCAGCTAGTTGCTAGCTATGTAGCTTGTTCTGTGCCCAGAGAGATAACCAGGAACTTGAGAATTTATGATAAACATTCGAAGAGCCATATCTGCTTTTTCCCCCCGGTTCAGAATGATGGTTAACACTACGGGTGCAAACGCTCTCATCCGATCAGCATAGAGCATCATAAAGTCTTTGCCAAGCTGTTTTCAACTTTATTGCTCGTGGCTCGCAAGGGATGGATTGAAGAGGAAAGTGTGTTGCGCCATGAAAATGTAATACTTGGAAGAGAATCCCCTTTTGGAACTGCAAGCGTATACTCATTCCCACGAGGGAAAATGGTATATATGAGGAAATGGTATTTGAATATTGTACCGTCAGCTCAAAAAAAGATCAGTGACTGCGGTGTGAAATATCGGAGGGTTTTGGCGAAAACTCTGAAAAAATCATTTACGCCCCGTGTTTCCAAGGCCTGCGATGGACAGGAGCTTCCGGGAGCCACAAAATCAGGGAGAAGGAATCGGAAATGTTGGGAAGGTGTGAAAAACAGTCACTTTCATCTTGTATTCTCTTGTGCCGTCGATAGACGCCACAGACTTCGCACCCACCCACCTTTTTTTTTTCTAGGTTACAGTCAGAAATGACGGTTCCCCGGCTGAGGCGGTCAGTCAGCCGTGATGGATCAGCTGCTGTGGCTATTCACTCAAATTCCCTCCTCATTAATTTTGAACCCCCCGAGCAGGACCACCTTGTCTGCTGCGCAGGATCGAGCCTCAGGATTCTGCTCCCGTTTCACCGGTGGCACACCTCCGTGAGGTCCTCTTGTAAACCTTTAGTTTGCTGAAGCCCAAATATGTATCTATCCGCCTGATGAGCATCAACTCCGAGTTTCTATCTCCATACATGTACTCTTCTGCATGCTAAATATCTCACAAATTTCCCCTATGGTGATCAATGAAGTATTATCTTATCTTATCTTATCTTATCTTATCTTATCTTATCTTATCTTATCTTATCTTATCTTATCTTATCTTATCTTATCTTATCTTATCTTATCTTATCTTATCTTATCTAGCAGAGAAATAACCTTGTCCTGCGGCGGACAGTTATAGGACGATCCAAAGATTATTGATGAGGTATGTAGTTGCTGTTGAAGAATTCAAAATAGCACTGAACATGAGAAGATCAAGATTCAGTGAGTGTGAATGACAGCTCATCGGGACGGGTCGAGGCCGCGCACAGCGGGGGGGATCCGGGACCTGAAACCTCAAACACGCTGCCAGGGAGCTGGGAGAAGCACGGCCCTTACGCCTGAGCAGCGGGGACTGTCCGGCTAAGCAAACCGCCGCCTGAGCAGGTGATGATTCAAAGAGGACGCGCAAAGATTGTCACTAAGAATAGACATCTCAGCAGGGCAGTTCCCGGGAAAGGCTGATTAAATGTAGGTTCCTGAGAGTTCCGAGAACTCGGGGTACATGAGTCCAAATTTGATATCATCAGAAATACTTATCGTTTCCTCACACTGGTTCCAGATGCCAGGTTCCTTCTTTGTTCTATATCTAAGGATATGAGGGGGGGCATGTAAGAAAAGATGTACCTCGCTCAACCTTTTCCAAATTTTCCACATTCTAGACTAATAGATATGTAAGCCGTCGGACATTCCTGAAAACGGGAAGAGAACTCCTTTGTCGGAGTACTTCCACGCTGCCGGTAAATGCGGCAGATGATCCCCTAGTAACCTCAGTTGTCCTCAGACGGAGGCGTAAATGTTCAATTACCGGCCGCACCGCCGCAGAGACAACAGGGTGACACAGCCGGGGCTCCTCGCTCACCTCGAGAGTGAGGACAGGATTTTGTCTCCGGGTTTCATCGGCCAACCAGTCGACTCAGACCGGAGGTTCATTTGAGAACAGTGGAGACGGACCGCTCTCTACCGAAAACACGAGATCGACGGTCTTCCGATAAAACTGAACCCTTGTGAATTCCTGGGCTTCCTGAAGATTTATAAGAAAACCGAACACAAGCTCTGAAGTTAACTAGGATGTAATGACACCTGACAGCTCGCAAAATTAAACTCACACATGGTATAATTGAAGACTCCGTTGAAAGACGCTCCTCCGGGTTATATCCCACATGCCTTGGAAAACCTCGTGTAGCATTACTGTTTCTTTCAGGGACATCCTTCCAGAAAGGAGCATTGAATTGCTGAAATTCAGAGAATTTATTATTTTTCCCAAACTGTGGAGAAGGACTAACACTTAAAATAAAAATGATTAGCTTTTTTTCTGATTCACAGACAGGAGTTGTGACAAAAGCAGCCGAGCTATCGGGTCTCCGCAGAGCTGTGAAGGCTGATAGGTACGTCTCTGAAACACACGCAGTAGCTTCTTTGGATCTGCATTGGTAACAGGAAGCGCAAAGCAAGGCTTTAGCTGAATTAAATGAATTCGTTTGCATATCTGTGTGTAGGAAAGCGAACAAGAGGAGACAACGTGCTACAAACCCCGACAGTTATCGCTATTTAACGCTCCATACTAATTTAAAGGTGTAAACATTCTGAAATCAAGACACCTTTTTAGGTGAGAATTAATAAACTGTAATTTCTGCAGGCGTTGTGCTTAATATATTTACATTTCTTTGCGCCGGCTTTGCGAGTTGCCTGATATTTACGAAACACCGTCTTGTCGCTCGAATTAGTCCTCCGCCTCGCTGAGAGCTCTGCTCTCACAGGAAACAGCAGATATTGTGATAGAAAACACTGAAGATTAGAATATTGGCAATTCGATCCACGGCTCCTTCTGCCTGTGTGCCAAAGTGCCCTTGAGCATGGCGTCGGACCCCCAGTTGCTCCCAATGGCCTGGTTGGCGCCTTGCATAGCATCTCTGCCACCTTCGGTGCGCGTAAATGTAATGGGTACGAAGCGCTTCGGCAGCGCAATGCAAGTGGAGACTGTTTTACCATCCATCCGTTCGTCCATTACCTCCCGCTTTTCCTGCACTTAGGGTCGCAGGGATGCTAGAGCCTATCTTGTCACTGTGTGAGAGGCGGGGTAGCCCCTGGACCAGACGGCAATCAATCGCGGCGCCACATATAGAGACAGACAACCATTAAGTATCTCATTAACTCATCTTGGCAATTTTTTCAATTCCTCCTCAAAAACCCCTGCATCTTTTTGGGCTGTGGTAGGAAACTGCAGAACCCGGAGGAAACCCACACAGACATGGGGAGAACAATGCAAAGTTCACATGGAACATTCTCAGGCGTTAAACCACTGCGCCGGACCGTTTTTTTTACCATTTACAACAAAAATTCAAAGATGGCAACGTATTGAATATTTGAAATTTAAGTCGATCTTTTTCAGAAAAGTGAAGTCTAAATCCACAGCAGGTCCAAAGGCTACGAGGCAATAGCAAAACAGATAGCAAACAAAAACATGGCCTTTTAAGTGCACAGCACTCTGACCGCGAACCTGCTCGGACAGCGTTAAACCTGAGGGTTACGATTCTCGACACGCACCAGGCTCCTTCAGAATACGAGGGGTGAGACGAAGAACAAACAGTGTGGACGTGTGAAATAACAGCGAAAGTCCAACCCCGCCTGACACACCGATTCCGTTTTGTTTGTGGAGACGGAGAGGGCAAACAAACATTTCCACAACACATTTTGGCCCATATTTCATTGTAAAATCCTTGTTAGGATGTCGTATCATTTCGCTTCTAAAGCGCATTTAGCAATTTCTGGAACAGAGAAGGAAGATTTAACAATGGGACATGCGGACTGTGGCTTTGAGCTCGAATAATTAGAAGATATATAAATCGATCAGAGCGTGAATATGGGAACCTGCGAAATGAAAGTTGAAACACCACTGGGTTTGGCTTCTTCATTTCCTAACTCTTAACGGATGAGGATACAGAACTGGAAGTAAACTCCGCTCACTCGCAGGTAAAATCTTCATATTTTCATCCTAGTCATAAACAGCAGTCGGTTCTCTTGGTGGATTGGAAACTTGGGTCCTGTTCCTCTGCTCTGTCATCAGCGAGTGTCCACATGTCACAGGCAACCGATTCAAGGCTCACCATTTGGCTGAGACAGTGTCTGCCAGATCCCCATTTTACTGTGAAAACGGTTGACTGCAGAGACGGCTAAATACTCAGAAAATTCGCTGATTTTAGTGTCTATGAAAAGGAGTCCGGCGTCGCCTGGTGAAGGCCCAAGTCTTTTTCTTAGAGGAAGGCGCCGTGGATGCGACCCTAACCAGAACTTATCCAACAATAAGGTTCTTACAAACTCCATGTATAATGGAACAGGAATAGAAGTGGCTCCAAAACCTTTGACAGGCTCAAATTTCTCCAAAGCAGCAGTTTCAGCTCAATCAATAGTGCCAGCTATCATTACAGACCGGCCTGATGCACCGTCTCTGAAATATAAGAGGAGTCTTAAGCACCGCTGCTTCCACAGCAGCAACCCTGCAAGATATAAAACCAGCACACATTGTTATGTCTGCTTTACCAGCCGCTTTAACTAGTCCTTGGGTAGGATTCCATGAGATCACAAGCCACAGAAAGACTAGCTCCGGGGCCCTGGTGCCATCCTCCTCTGCAGGATTGTGCGATGTGATTTTCATGTGACATTCTGAGCGGTTCTGACATGTAGTGTCTCCTGAGGAAGGAGAAGGCTTTTGTTCATGCCCAACAGCCTGGGAGTTCACAGATGGATGCCTACCAGCACTCGCCTTATCAATGCGGTGTTCTCTCCGTCTTTGTCAAGAGAGAGTTTCGCTGCCATGGCTCCTTATGAACTCCCTCTGCAGCCTTCAATGTTGTTTTAGCATCCATAGGCTCTAAATATGTCAGCGTGGCCTTAAACCCTGCGCTGCTTGAACTCCTCCATCAGTTCACAGAGACCCTTAAAATCATACACCACCATGCCTGTCTCCCTTTTAGCCACTTGTCAGACTTTGCTTCATGCTGTTGGACAGAAATGGTCTCCCTCCATGCTCTGAATCACTGGCTCTGCGCCTCCAGAACCAGCTCAGGTGCTTTTAGCACTGCCTGTCCAACCATATCATAATCTTCAATCTGATTAAGGTTTAGAGCAACACTTTGTGAGGCTTCCCGGATATTGATCTCAATATAATACAGGTCAGTCCTTCGACTTGCGAGCAGCCAGGCTGAACGGCAATCCTCTCAAATAATTAAGAGGATCAAATAATGTCGCCAAAGTGACGCATTTATTGACATGAAATAAAAACTATCTTGACGTTATTGACATGTGAAATCACGTTTGTCTCTCTAAAGATGAGATTTCACAGCATCCACAGAGGCATCGTTGCCCCAAATACTCCATCAGGTCCCACAGCTTCAGCGTATCAAGATTGTCTTAACCTTAAGCTGGTTTCTTCACATAATCCTCAATTCAAACCATGCTTGAAACAAAATAAAGACAAATTGGAAGACCCCGCGTGATACAGGGTAGAGGCAGCAAAGTTGCTCAAATTGCAATAACACAACAAATCAAAAGTGGTAAACACCAACAACGAGCGAACACCCTATTTAGTGGCGATACAGCCGGAATCGAATCCAAAACCGGCGCGGAATTCCATGCCACAAAGCTCAACGATCCCCAACATACGCACAATACCCTGGTAATCATAGCTGCTGCTGACGAAGTTCCTGAGCTTAAACACTTTAATACCAAACAATGGCTCTATTACTGAAGGCACTCACAAACGACAATGTTACCTACGACCGATGCTAATAACCAAAAGCAAGATCCTGGTTTTATTCTGCTCTGTTTAACCTGGCCCATATCATCCTTTTCTGACCGCGGGGCCTTTAAATGGAGCCCCGCTTCGTGTCGCATCGGATGGCAATGTAGAACCGACCTCAGCTATCTAACTGAGTGGTTGGGAAGCTATGCTAATAAAGCAGCTGACACCTTTGTGCTAATTTAAGGAAGCATTGTCAGGGCTGACTTCTTATACTATTAAGCAAACAAGGGAATGGTTGAGACTCATTATTTGAAACTGAAATGGTGATTAGGCTATATTGATGATAATTATAATTATCCTTTTATAAATCTTAATTATAAGATTTTCTCTCTTGATTTGAATGAATGGATGGCTCACAGTGGAGGTTTTAATGGGAAGTGAAATGTTTGGTCTGACTATTTTGCTCATTCCAGCCGAATTGAACCTCGATGTCTTCCTTTATCACGGATTGCCACCACACACCTCAGGATAATGACTTTATCTGTCTGTGTCAGTGTCAGTGTCTACGCCGTTGTTCATCAACTTTAGAGCCAAGTCAGCTGTAACTGGGCAAACAAACCTCCGCCAGAGAAGAATACTGACATATCTGCTGTTGCTGCAAAGTAGCATCTTTGTAACCAACCTTTGCACGGAAAGGACCGTATACTGAAACGTGCATCAGCTAAGGTCCCTGCCAAAAGACCCCCTGTCTTTTTTAATTTTCAGCTTCGAATATCATTCGAGCAACCGCTTATTAGGATACGAGAAAAGAAATGTGTGTAATATTTGTCTAGTGTTGCGGTCAAATCTCCAGGGCTCCAGTTCTCAAATCTCATTAAGCCAGAGGCTGTGTTTATTTTATAGCCCTTATAATTGGTTGTTTCTTTGAACGCTAACAATTTCCAAATACTGTCAATCGAAGGTCAAGGTATTTTATTTATTTATTTTTTTCTATACTTTATCAATCCCTTGCGGGAAATTAAAAGTATTAAAAGTAGAGTAGCTATGTCTTCAGTAGGCGCAGATCGACACGTTGTCAGGCAAACCATTTACTTTGATTACGCCGCAGTGAGACAAATGCACGTGTCAATTGAAGAAGTGGTCCAATAAAATATTTCTCTGTCCCCGTACTTGCAATACATTTCCGGAAGACGTTTGGCATTATAAAGCCATAAAAGGCACCCTGTGTAAATCAAAGCAAATTAAAATATGTAGATATTATAAAGTATGCCGGCTACTCGCATTCATGCATCACTTTTATACGTGAATGTACTTTGGGACTTAATTAAAGTAAACAAATTTAAAGATACAATGATTGTTTACTTTCTGCAGTATTTATTTTCATAGTGTTCTAAATGTCCAGTTCTGCTCCTTTATATGAAAATGGTTTGGATCCAGAAGGGGGCTGGAGTTGTATTTATATTTGTCAAGATTAGTGTTATTAAATATAAAACATGGTGGACAGAATAATTTCAAAGTTCAGTTATGGAAAAATGAATTTTTTCGCCCAGAGCATGAGGCGGCATACAACCCCCGAGGTCATGCCTTTTGTGCAGACTAGTTAGGATAACAAATGAACACGTCTGGTGTGACCTAGAACATTATCTTTTGCATTTATGAAATTGAGAGTTTTGCAATGCAGAACATTGTTAAGATTCTATTGCAGTATTCATAAAGCAATGTTATAGCAATAATAGCAAAAGAAAAAAGAAAAAAAAACCTGACACATATAAGCCTAGTTTGAAAATTAAATTATCACAGAACCATATGCAGGCTAATCTGATCCCCCCAAAATATTAGTGTAAAATGAATGAAAAAAGTTACGTTTTAAAGGGGTAAACATTAAAAATAGACCTGTTTGCATTCAAAACTAGCTTCAGTCTATTTCAGCCTGACATCATTCTCTTCTATTTACTTTTTTTCAGACACCCGTCTTTTTTCACCCTTTCTAAATTCACTAATTCTCCTTCTCTCTGTGTCGGTGAGCCCGCGCCGTAAACACTCGCAACTCGAGCAATTGTGTTATTCTTTGAGCTCCCTCGGGTAGGAGAGGCGCCAGTGTGCCTCGCCGTACATCTCCGGCAAACTCTGTCATTTTTCTGTCGAAAACCGTCAAAAACAAAGAAAAGAAGGGAAAAAAAATACCCGCTTCTAGCCTATGCGGGGCGGGGCTCGGCTCCCCTATCCCTCGAGACTTCAGCTCAGCTTGTTCAGTTGACTTGTCGTGTCAACTATGGAGGTATAGGTGAGGTCTTTGCTCCCTGAGAGCGACTCGGGATGTTGCAGACAATCTGCAAAATGCTTCAGCACCTCTCCCGCGGATAGCCACGGGACCTCCACATGCAGAGGGAGATCTGAACAACACGCTGTCTACCTCATCTAACCAGAAACAAAACTTTTCTTACGTTGTGATTTTGCTCAGCCTGAATAGCAAGATTCATCAACTTCGTATATCCGGGGGGTAAAGTCGCGATAAAATGTCACCGGCTTTCGATCTGAAGTCGCAATCTCTTTCTGTGCTCCTCTCATTAGTAGCCGGCGACACCGAGTAGCTCTTGTTTATGAATGATGCTCTGGTACGTTAATGAGCAGTTGTTTTAATTTATTCTTAGTCCCTGGATGGGTCTCCTTATCATGTCAAGTGCTGAAAAAAGAAAAAAATAAAGACTAGCAGCAGTTGTTGAATTGGGGGACTTGATCTGCTTCTTCAAGGTATGCTGTCAAATCTTTTAGAGAGGCTTCTTCAGTTCTAACAGACTGCCGGGAGTTGGGCATTCGTCCAAGTGAAGAGGGTTCGTTATGTTAATAATTCAGTTGAGAGGAGTCTTTCCTGTGTTTGGCCATCCGTTTGTGTCGAAGTTTCTTTCATTTACCAATAGAGCGATTACCCATCCCAATCCTCGGTGCAACTCCTCGGGTCAGGATTTCCAAGGTCCACCTACACCTGGAGGACAAGAGCCACTCCTTTAAAAGACCGCGATATCTGTATTCTGGTCAGAGAAAACAGGAGAGAGGAGTCAAAGACGTCATCTTTGTCAAACTGGAAAAGCAGAGGAGGGGGAAAAACCCTTCGCCTACATGCGACGCTGTGCTGAGATCCAACACCCACGTGCCGGATCCATCTGAACCCCGCAAACAATCAGGGGCCACCTACAACCCAAACCAGGTCTCGGTGACAACCGGCCGAGCCTCGGCCCAAGCAAACTAATTGGTTTCCTTTGTTAATGCAATCTGTACATTAGCTGTAAGATTACTCATTCAGATTCCGACTCAGGTGAGTCCATTGAATTCGTACTTTTGCTCTCCAAAGACACACACACACACACACACACACACACACAGGCCTAATAAGCCCTCTGTCAAGCCCATTCAGTCCAACAACACCAGGCACACATTACTATAACGCCATTAAACCCTCTTTTCCTTTCGGCTGCTCCCTTCAGGGGTCACCACAGCAAATCAACCTCCTCCATGTAACTCCATTCTTTCTATCCTGTTCTCTCACATCAACTGACTCCATGTCCCCACGTCAGTACATCCATTAATCTTCTCTTTGGTCTTCCTCTAGTCATCCTGCCTGGCAGTTCAAACCTCAGCAACCTTCTACCAATATATTCACTATCTTCCTCTCTGTACATGACCAAACCATTTCAGTCTGGCCTCTGTCCTTTATCTCCGAAGCGTCTAACATGTGCCGTCCCACTGATTGACTCGTTCTTGATCCTATCCATCCTCCTCACTCCCAAAGAGAACCTCAACGTCTTCGTCTCTGCTCCCTCCAGCTCTGCTTCGTGTCTTTTCCGAAATGCCACTGTCTCTAAACCATACAGCATCGCTGCTCTCACCTACTCGCTGCAAAACAACACACAAATTAACATAAGAAACCGTCTTAACCTTGGACCTTCGTCCAACCCCGACTCACCCCGGCAGTTATATACCGCAAAGTCCCCAAGGTCTGTCGGCAATGTCGAATCATCTTTGAGAAAAAAAAATTGTTGCCATGGCAGGATTTGACAATGACTAACCACAACCTGGATGACAGAGAACCTTCAAAAACCTTTAGAAAGTACATTATGTTTACTTTGGTCATCTCCTGCTTGGCACTTGTGCTTGTTCTGGTAATTATATCACAGGTCAAGACTGCTGACCCCGGGTGTGATCACACAAAATGGGCATTTTTTGTGTGTGTGTGTGTGTGTACTTCCTGCCCTATGTGTGTATGCTCTCCTGAGAGAGTAGGGTGGATGATGCAATCCAGTGTTCTTTGCTGACTAAAGAAGCAATAAACCAAACAAATAAAGGACAGAAATTCTAAACACGCTGCACAGTTTTACAAAAAAGAATCAGCAAGCTCCAGACCAGGTTTGACTCTTCTGCGTAAAATCCTTTGGCAAAGTGTGATCTGTTTCCTGGTCAATTCCGGTTACCCGCCATCTGTCACTGCGGTCTCTCATCTGCCAGGTGTTGTGTAGTATTATCGACTTACCGGTACCTTTGGCAGGTAACCAGCCATTGTTTGGGGATACTGCGCCACCATTAAACCTGCATGCTGAGTAAACAATTAAAACAGTTTGATAAATACCGGGAAAATCTTGCTCAGAGGCGCAACTCGCTCTGGCAGTGCTTCTTTTACTTTAACCGCAGATGATCTATATTGCTATTACAGTTTGTGCAGCTACTTGAATACCCTATGAAATTAGGGACCTTTATCTTTCGGTCCATTCCCCTTCATCGTTCTCTTATTTCCTGGCTTTCAACACGATCTCCAGTCCGTCTCTGGGATTCCTTTAATTACAACATGGTGGACTTTTCGCCCTGCCATTTGTCTTCCCAGCATCCCCGTATCCACGCTATAAATTACTCGCTTCCTTCCCCATTCTCGGCTCTTGTGGGGCTAATTTCCATCTTTACCAGCTGAGCCGCTCCTATTTTCGGTAAGTGCTGCGTTAGTCTCACCTAAAGCAAAATGTGCACAACTCAGAGACATTAATAACTCCTCTCCTTCACACTATCAGGCTCACCTTGAAAGGATAGGTCATTTGGAGAAATGATGGACAGTTGATCTGCGCCAGGCCGCCGCAACCCTCCGCAACCTTTTCCTGACCTTTGACAACCTTCTGACCAGCTGATTAGTGTCCTCCAAGTCCCTCTCTGATTAGCCTGAAAGTCCAAGCTATTTGGATGACCTTTTCAGCTCAAAGGTCCCTCCCACCCCTCCCTCTTCACACACTCATATTCCTGTTCCGCCGCTTTCATTTACAGCGGTATGTACCACATACACCCACGCAACGCGCTACCTTGAGCGGCCCATCTCCCCTTTTCGCCTCTGAAGGGTAACATGATGAGGCTTATCGACCACCGCGGTGTTAACCACAGCAAATTTGTTCTTGCATTCTCCTACATTTCACAGTTCTCGCAGCAGACTCGCGCCTTTGCAGGTTTCCCAATTAGCCTTTAGTCCCCGGGGCGTCTCTCGCTTCCAATGAACTCCTTCACGTGCCTGATTTCTATACATGTTTTCATGGCAGCGAGTCTCTACATGCAGCTGTGTGATTCCATTAAACCCAAACAGGCTTAGTGTCAATTTATGGGGCAACTTTAAGAGAAAAATATAGAAGGGGCATATGGCAGTTGGCCATATCCTGATTGGTCACATTAATGTCACATTTGTGTATCATGTAATAGGATGAAATGCTGGAGAAAGGATGAACAGAGGACAGATGTGAGAGATTACAACTGTGATCGTACTGTAATTGCATTTTAGTTTTTAGGTTTTATTTAAAAAAATGTGGGGAAAAAAATTGCCTAACAAGGGTTTATAAACCCATGTAATATTTGTAAGAGCTCATCAAGAGACGGTGATAAATGATTGAGCCGCTAAAGAAAGAAATAAGCAGGAAAAAAGGAGAATGTAGAAAACAAAGGCCAGACTGGAAGTTATTCTGACACAGATTGTGTGTAAAAAGAGCTTACAAACATCTTGACATTTATGATTTTTTTTCTTTTTTTCCTCCATAAGTAATTTCCACAAGTTTAATTGTTTATTCGCGTCTGTAAACAACCTTTGAAAACAGCTAATGTATCCATAATCAAGAGTAACAGGACAAATCCCGTGATGATGGGCCGGATAATACGGGACCCCTGCGGACGCCAGCGGGGGGACGGCGTTCGCTACACTTTTGCCATGAAAGCAATCACCTCAGCTTGGATTCGTGGCGGAAGCTCCATTGTTGTCCTTCCATCAAGCCGAGCAATCAAATGTGTAAATGCCGCTCACAGAGGAGGGTAAACTCTGCCGTGTGATTAGAGCACAGCACGGACCCTGCTGGATCCGCCGCTCGCTTGTTTCTGTACGTCGACTTAGCTCTGACACCGGCGCGTAATATTGCTTCATGGTGATTTTCTTCTGCCAAAATCGTGACTCGTTTGCATCTCATCTTCTCAGAGCAGCAGCTGAGCCTCTATTTTAATAGTTCTTTAATCCAAGTATTAAAAAGTCCCGTTAAAAGTAGGAGTCAATTAACCCTAACTACTTTTTTATTTTTTGACACACGCTCTTATTCTAGCATATGTTGTAGTGTCACACATGGGAATGTTTCATCTGAAGCAATGGTAGAATCAGTCAATGTTGACTAAAGTTAGTTTTTGCCATGAAATTAGCTCCTCGGTCTGTTTTCCTCGAAAAACAACAGTGTTTTCTACGTTAACAACGGACTTGATGGTGGAGTTCAGGTGGGGGTAGTGTGCAACTTATCCACTGAAGAGGATCTGCATCGTTAGAAATGCATCTTAGGTTACCAATATGTCTGTAGGGTCGAGTGATCATCCTGTTATCTCAAGGTAAAAGTACTCTAGGTTTTAATCGTTGTGTTTTATGAAAGGACGAATGTTATCGTGCGAAGACGGATCAAGGAGTGTAGGTGAGGACAGGTGGAGCGTGTGGACAGGTGGATGAGGGACGTGGCAGGTGAGCGGGATGGCATTTAGCCGCCGGCGAAACGGGAAGCCGGATTCTCAAGCCGCGCGTGTGCCAAACTACCGCTGAGTGTTAAGAGACGCTCGGATGACATCGGAGGGAGGTTGGAGCTTCTAAATGAAAAACAGCTGCGCCAGCAACAAGGACAGGAGAGAGGAAGATGGCCACGCCCATCGGCAGGAAGTACACGCGCGCACATACACACACACAAACACGCACCACCCATCCAAGTCACAAAGGAATTTAAGGGAAAGGGAAAAGAGAAGGCTCCCTACCTTTAATTTGGTCCATTTATTTATTTAGCTGATGACCAAACAAACAAAGAAAAGTTGGTCTAATTATGTGATGTTTAAGCATTTCTATTTATTTATTCATTTTATTTCTTTCACTTTCAGTGAAGTGACGGGACAGATTTCCCTTGAGGTTTGTCTTTTCCTAATCTAAAAGATTCTTCCTCTACCTTTCCGACTGTCCTTGAAAACAAAGGCTGTCCTGTTGTACGCTGTTTTTTCTTTTTTTTTTTTATAATTACAATCCAATGTGTCACCAAAATGAATGAAGTGGATTTCATCTTGATATTTTCCCATACTTTTGGTGTGACGGCATAATTTTTTTTTAAAAAACACCTACAGGGCCTGCAACGCAGCGTCAGCCCCTGCGGTCGATCGACAGCTCATTTGAAATGTATATCAGAAGGGAACACTTTGGCCGCAGTAAGAGACGTTCAATGGATTATAGAAAGCATTTTCCACAGGTTACATTGTAAACCCTGAGCGTCGGCTACCCATGCACTGCATTCATTCCCGCAACACTCCCCCCAAATGAAGGAGTTATTTTATCTCTTCAATCCATATCTTTCACTTGTCCTATCGTTTATCTTTGCCTCCGCATTGTATTTTATCACTGTCCATCTTGTTTTACGGGGTTGGCGGAAATGAGATACGAGGGGGGGGGGAGAGAAAGACAAAGTGCTTTCGGTTTCTATGAAGCAATCGGTGTTTGTAGGTCCCTGCGGAAGAGCCCGTCGGCCTTCACCTTGAGCCGAGCACATACGGACAAGGTCCTGCTAAGACGCTCTTTACTCGACTCACTTGATGCACAAGGAGTCAAACCTAAAATATGATATAATGCATGACATACATTTTCAACCTTTCTGCAGCTCCTAGAAGAAATACAAGGAATGGCTGTCAGCAAAGAGGAAGCTGGGCGAAAAATAAATAAATAAAAGGTGGGTGATGCAAATGTCTTCCTAGAAAACTGCAAGAGCACATTTGCAAACTGTGCGTACAACCCACCAAGACAGCATCTGGTCCCGTCGCTTCACGGTTTTAATCCGAAAATAGCAAAACAAACACTCTGAATGAACATCGTAAGTCATAGTTCCACTGTCTCTTTGCTAATTAGCCTCCTCCAGTCATTATACTTTAGCAAGAGCTTCATTTTGCAGTGCTGCACATCTCATCCAAACGTAGAACTGAACAGGGTTTATGTTTTTGGTTGCTTATTTTACTTGTCACACAATATTTAATTCATTTATTCATAATCTATACCGCTTAGACCTGCAGTCACGGTCACAATCCCAGCTGTCATTTGGGCAGGAAACCGGGGCTCACTTGACCGGTCGCCCTATAAAGTCATGCAACAATATACCCTCTGATCCACGCCTCGTGTAGAGACAACCGTCCACCCTCATGTTCACGCGGCACGTCGAGACATCCAACCATTCATCCTCTCATTAGCACATCATATAGACATACAACCATTCACTCTCATTCATACGTCATATAGAGACTCACACATCACGGCATCAATTGAAATCACTTTGTCAACCACCTGTTGACAGAAGAGACTCTTACACTAGCGAACCGCTAAGAATCGTCCAGGGAGTTTAATCTGCTCAGCGTTCACTCAGCGACTTAAGCGGGTCAAGGGCTTCATAGCGGGGGTCCGCGAGGACCAACCACTTTTCTCCACAGGGGCCACCAGAAGAGAGAACGCATCTGACTGTTCGATGAAACTTAAACTGTCGTTTCTCAGCGGGGATCTCCAACCGACAGGCTGGGTTCGCTCGCGCTCGTGGTCAATTTATTGTTTCTAGACATTTTCATTCTCTTGAAGATTAAAACCGAGCTTTTTTCCAATTACTGCGATCAGTGCTTTTTTTTTTTTTTTCCTGTTTCGAGCAAAGTCCTGAGTGAATTTCTCGTTCCCTGCGTACAGTCAATCTCGTGGTGAACACCAACAGCGAGGCAACTGAGATTCTACGCCATTGATGACCTCAGGTAAGTCCTGATAAGCTTCACTGTCACTTTCTCCAGGAGAGCAGACGCAACCCTTGGGTCAATCCGCAGATTGGGGTGCAGTTCATTGAGACGCCTCTCTGAATAAAACAACCTGTATTACTGTCATGCCACAGGAATTGCTCGAGAAGATCTCGAGCCGCATTCCGTCAATCAAAGTCGGCGTTATCCTCCGGGGGCGGGCAGACTCGCCGAGCTTGTTGCAGCGGGTGGAAGTACGACCGCCATACATATTTCGAACTTCACCGCATCATCTAGCCCTCACCATGTCCGTTCTTTGGGCTCCTTCATTCATTGTCTCATCTGCTCGTGTCTCTCTAGTATTGGCTTCTCTGCATCAGCTCCCGTACAACTCGGAGTAGGATTTAAAATCCCTCTCCTCCCCTAAAAAAGCTCTAAACGGCAAAGCGCTATCTCATCTCTAAGCAGTCTCAGAACCCTACTGCCCAGTCAGATCTCGACCTGTGGTCCCTGGAGTCTCTAAAGAAGGGCGTCGTGGAAGCATCTCCACCCGGGGGGATGGACACCCTCTTTTTGTCTCGGAATAGGCTTAAACCTTTCTTTTTGAAAAAGCGCAAGGCTAGCCCCTTTTTATGCTGCCGTTGGCTTAAACAGCTGAGGGATCTCCAATGATGCATCTCTCTCCCATTCCTCCCATTCTTCCTTTTCGGTCTGCACTCACGTCCCCTCATCAGTGCATGACAGTCGCCTCATATCTCCTCCTGACTCCCCGAGCTCTCTCATTCCGCAGGTTCCCAGGGGGCGCGGCTTGATCGACTGCAGCAGTCCTGTAAGGCGCCCACCATTGTTACGTCTTTATGAATATTAAAGCTATTATTCTATCATGTCAGCGATTACCATGGTACTGTTAGTGCTACCGTTACTATTAGTATGAGATCATTTGTTCCTGTTCCTCCCTCCAAACCCTCATACCCCCTCGGTCTCCATCACACTCTTGCTTTCCCTCTCTCTGTCCTTCTCTGCCTCTCTCTCTACCTAACTGGTGGATGGAACTGGTCGAGACAGAAGGCCGCCGGTTTCTGCGGGCCAGACCTGCTCTATATGGAAAAGGTCATCAGAAAGCTGTGTTGTGATTTGGCGCCATATAAATAAAAATATAAATAAAATTTTGCCTCTGAACTGCATTTTCCATCACAGCTGGGTGTGTTTTTGTGCCCGAGCTGCAGTGAAACCAGCGTGTCTCTGTAGCTCGTGAAAGCTTTACACTCACAGGGGAGCTGTTTTTTCGGGCAGACAGTAGGTCCTTGCCTACACAGTTAAATCTGTGAAGGATATAGCACTGTGCCATTGTGCGAATTACGACCCGGCCTCTCCTGCCAGAGCCTCTGCTTCAAATCCTGTCAGAGCGTCTGGAGCCGTTACCCTGCTTTCCGCCGCGCTTCACTCCAAGAATTTAGTATTTGGGCCTCCATCTACCGTACAAACGTGTACGCATTTTCAATTTGTGCATCAAAAAAAAAATCCAGAGGAGAAACGCTTGAAATTCCATACATATAAGTGTCGAGAAAATGTTTTGCGCTCAGAGGAGTATTTGCCCGATCGAGAAGAGCTAAATGTGATTAAACTCGGTGGAAATAACAATTACAGACCAAAAAAAAGAAAAAACCCTCTCCTCTGCTCTTAGAAATGAAAACGGCAGAAAACGTTCGATACACGCAGAGCACTGCAAAGCTGCATTAATCAAAGAAAAACAACTTAACTGGTGTGTGGATGGGAAACAACAACAGAACACACCAATGGAATTACACTGGCCTGGTAGAGGAGCATCAAAGACCCCCACTGGGTTGGGATGTCGGGTTAGGAGGTCATTTAAACCCCATAAAAGCTAATTTCTAAATTTTAATAGGTTGGATGATTTCACCAGATGCATATGAATGTACAAAAGCAAGCCAAAATTCTGCATCAACAATTGAGTGCTGAGACCACACTTGCAAAAACTTACAACCCCTAACTCTCCCAGAAAGACCTTTCAAATGAGCGCCACAAATCACCTCTGATTTCTTAAAGCAGGATTTCGGCATTTCCTGAGCGGCAGCGGCAGCAGCTTCCTCCAATATCAAGTGATGAAATAAAAGATGCTAGAAGTATTTATTTGGAAATTTTGAGAGGGCTGTGACAGCTTTAAAAGTGAGACAAGTGCAAAAGTGGAAATGGCGGGCATAAAGAACGATCCGGCTCTCTCTCCCTGAAAAAACGATTTGGATCAATTAGGGAACCAGCAACGGAGAGGGGATGCATCACAAATTTAGAAAGAGGACAAAAAAAAAAAAAAAAGTCGACGCTGACACAAATTAAGCACCCGAAGCTGGAGTCGCGTCTGCAGCAGGTAACCGAAGCTAGGAAGGGCCGGCTCGAAGCGGCAGGGGTTGAGGAAATGACGCCTCTTACAATGTAATTAAGGTCTGTCGGACACATAATCAGTAAAATACAGATAACGCGGAACGGATAGCGACCGGCCAAGGCTGCATGAGGTTTAACTCACGGCAACGTGACAGCACATCTCATGAAGAGATTTAAGGAGGCCGACTTGTAATTGAGCCTCTGAATACTTTTGCCAATACTGGTTTTGACAGACACATTTTTCACTGCCTCACTAGTTCTTATTCTCTGCCTTTGTCTCTTGTACCCCCCCCCCCACTTTTTTTATAACCATCTAACCCGATCTGATAGCAACTAATGAGTGTGATTACTTTAGAAGCCGCTAATAGCCGTAGCTAATCCCCGTCTGCCCCTTTTCATTTCAAGTCTCTGCATTACTCCTCGCGTCTCTCGGCTTCGTCGCTCGGTGCCATTCTCCACATAGCAAGAGTAGTTGCCCAGGTCA
>CAAKHD010004566.1:0-17450 GCA_901007705.1 Fistularia tabacaria
TCTAATATTAAATCAACCTCGGCTTTCTTGCCAAAAACCCCCCCCTTTTGTACCCCCCCCCCCCCCCACACACACACACACACACACACATACACACACAGAGGAAGTACTTTACTCAGGATGGTTTCTCTGGGAGTCTCAGAGGCATTTGACCAGGTGTGTGTGGCGTTTCCTCATATTTCATTCCAGCTTCGTGATTTTTTTTGATGTCGTGCTTTTTTTTTTTTTTTTTTTTTTAGTTCTGAGGGTAGCAGTACACACGCTTACTTTTGCACTTGGAATGTCGGCGAGGAGTGTGTACATTTGAGGAAAAAGGGAAATGTGAAATTCAATGTGGAATGAATTATGGAGCATGTATTTTTACCTGCTGTGTGTTGTTCGGGCCGCCTGCGCGACTGCAATTCATGTGCTAAAGGTGCCAAAATAAAAACAGGAAGAACCGCGGCGCGTTTCAGGAGCAACGTCAGGTACGGCATGGGCTGCCTTGCAGGACTGATGCCTCTGAAATCCGCCATTTTCTCCATTCCCTTTCAACCCCCCGAAAAACAAACCCCCCGTTCCCCAGCTCAGGTGCACCTTCCCTGTTTTTAGCATCAGGTTTTCAAGAGGAGACAAAACTGTGAGGAACAGCAGCCAGATATTGGGTTTTGTCGGGGAGTGCCGCGGCGCTTTCGAAGGTAAATTGGCGTTGTGTTTAGAGTCCCATTCCCACATGTATGCTCTCCGCGTGGGGTGAGCTGCAGCGCCGGAAATAACCGCAGATTATTGCTGTTGCCTGGCTTTGTAGAGTAAGGAGACGGGGTTTGATCAAGTCTTTCGGCGGGGCGTTCGATCGGAATCCTTTCAGGACTTCCAAGAAACAGGAAGCATCCTTGGCTTTACGGCTAAACCCGTTTCCCCGTCAGCGCACTTTCACGAAACATCATGGACTTGATCGCCTTTTCTTGTCTTTTCTTACAATTTGATTTATTTGCCTGTTTGTTTTTTGGTTTTTTTTACTTTCTCACCTCAAATGTCAAGATTTTACAGAAACACGCTTAAAAAAGGAAAAGCAACATATAAAAATGTCACCCGTGAAAGATAAAGGTCAGCGTCCAGGAACGTATAAAGACGATGTCAGAGTTTTCTTTTTGTCTTAGTTCCATCCCGCCTGCACTCCCTCCTCATCGATTCTTTCTTTTTACTTGCCTTCATATTCATTTCCTGTCTCATGCCCCCCCCCATTCTGCAATTCTGACTTAAATAGAGATTGATTCTTTTCTGCTTTTCTGTCTTTAATTTCATCCTTTTTTTTTTTAATTGCAAGATACTGGTTGTGTGTCTGCATGTGTGCGTGTGCAGCGATCGGTGGGGGGGGGGGGCTGCTATCAAGGCAGGGGGGCTGCTATCTCAGGAGGGGTGATCATAAATATTAGGAGCTGCAGGCAGACAAAGGGGCTAAAATGGAAAGGCTTGGCTGGACGTGGGGACCTGACCATGTCATGTACCTCAGTCATTTTTCTTGTGCGCTTAGAACTCAGTCAGGGGTTTAATTGGAATCTAGACTTCAAAGAAACTCTGGGCCCATCCAGCGCCCCCCTCCCTCGTCCCGGCCCCACCCCTGCACTGACTCCCCTGGCAGGATCCACTCGCGTCCACGCCGAGCGTGACCACTACAATATCAGAGAGAGCATCACCGCGCGCGACCTCGGCAGAAATTGACTTTGCCCATATTTGCACAAGGTGTTCGGGTGCCGCGGGTCTGCAAGCCTTCCTTGTTTGTGCAGGAAAATTGCACGGAGCCGTTACAACTGTTCTCCTCATGCACAAGAAATGTCTCGCTTATTTCTTATTCATATGCCATTGATTACGCTCATATGAACAGGTCCAAGCCGCAAACCAAAGATTGATCTGATACCGATATTATAACACGCATGTTTTATGCTATAAGCCGGCGCCATTTTTTACACGTTGCACCTATGAAATAAAATCACCATCAATAAAAATTCAGGGTGATGCAGTGACATGTCAGGTCCATTACAGCGAACACAAATCTAAAACACATAATTTCCTGCGCAGGATTTTGCTTTTTTTTTATATAAGTCCAGCTGATACGGGCTCAGCGTGTCCCCCCTCCCCAACAACCGGAGCGTGATATCTCATCTGATGGCGGCCCGATGGCAGATAAAGAAGGGGCCTCGTGTTTAGGAACGTGCGATTGCGAGCCGCGTCGAGGAAATTAGAGATTTGTTTTAAACAGGGTTACCTTTCTAAAAGGCCAGGACTGAGCAAAATGTGTGGGAATAGAAAAAGGGCTGTTGTTGGGTATAATTTATGTTAGAGCAGCAAGGGTTGACGTATCCTAATATATGCCCCTTGGTAATTAAGGTGTCTGTCTTTTCCCTGGGAGTGTCTGTGGGCCTTGTTAGCGCCGTCCTGCAGACGCTTTGGAAGCCCTACCTGAAACGTAATATTTTTCAAAGCTGTAATTACAGGTAAGAAAAGAGGACCTATTTTCAGACCGAGAACAAATCACTTTTTCCATTACACTTGGTAAAGGTGTTAATGACTCCGTGTCTTTTTAATTTTTTTTTTTTCAGTTATGAAAAAAAGTCGTATCATTTGAAACGCAATTAGTGGGCGCATTTCAAGTGGCCATGCATTGGTGGGAGGTCGGGCGTCGTAACCCCTCCCCCGTGCCCCCGAAAAAAGATTTTTCAAGGAGAAAAGCGTGAATCGGCGTGAAACGCTGTGACTGTCGTTTAGAGTGGACGAGCAGAAAGGCCGAGGCTGAGACAGGAGCGCGGTCAGAGAGCGGGTCACGTGACCCTCGGGAAAGCCCGGCTTAGTGCGGGAATAAATATGAGCTGATTGCCCCCGGACAATATTGTTCACATTAGACCGCATTAAGTCGTGTGTGGAGAACCCTCAGGTTGCCAGGCGATGAAAAGTAAAATGAGTAAATGGGCAGAGGGTAATCAATAGGACCTCACTCATGATCGTTTGATTGAGAATTCACGGAAAATGGTCAACGGTGCTTTTAGACAGAGCGGTCACTCCGTGACTCCAGGCGGTTGTTTTGTTTCTGTTTTCGAGCCCCCCTGCACCCGTCGCCTAAATGCACCCGAGGCCGAGCGGTTCGGCGCAGGAGGCTTCTTCCCAGCTGGCGGCGGCGATGAAGATGATGACTGATTGTTGTTTAGAAGAAAACAAAGAGTTCTTTTCTGCTCTCCCGCTGTTTTGCTCCGAACGTGTTGGTCTGTTTAGGCGGCAGGCGTGGGCCCTGAATGACTAATAGAGCTGCTCATAGGGAATGGTTTGTAATGGAGGTGTTAATGACCATGTTGCTTAAAGGTTACTTCTGAGTGCTGTTTTCTTTCTCCCTCACGTCAACACCTCTGCGCCCCCACCAACATTCTCACTTTGCGCCCTATTATCTTCCCCTCTACCGGCACTAGGGCGAGCGAAATCTCGGCGTCCGGCAGAAGAAATGATGACAGATTCAGACGAGAATGAAAAATATAATGAGAAAGAGAGACAGAGAGAGAAATTAGAGGATAGAAACTCAGACAGGTCAGATTTCTACCCGGAGGGACTCGGCCATTGTGATTTAGGGAGCATCAATCGAGTCTTGGTGGACGTCTGCTTCTTTGAGAACAGGATGGAAGACGCAAACGTACACACGAGGCGCCCACTCATTCATATTTCTCCCATTTTATATACTTTCAAATTCAGACGTCCGCTTGCCCCACGGTGCACCAAAAGCAAAAGGAAAATGGTGGCGCAGCAAAAGGTCCCTGTTTGGATTCCCACTGGGGGTCGTTTTGTGTGGAGTCTCCACGTTCCCCCAATGTCTGAATGGGTTCCATCCAGGTTCTCTTGATGTCTGAAAACATACAGGGGGTTCGTTGAAGTCTCTTACTAATCCAGATGTGTGAATGAGAAGGTGAATGGTTGTTTGTCCTGTAATTGTCCGGCAACCGATCGAGGGTAAAACCCCGCCTTGCGCCCAATGAGCGGCTGGGAAGGGGTCCAGCCGCGAAAAAACCATGAGTGCAGGATAATCGCAGGGGACTTTGGGGGTTGAGGGTCGGGATGAAGAGGGGTGCAGCAGCGTCAGTAGTTGGGGTTTGACCGTAATCAGATATCAGCTATGAATTCAGTTCTGGAGGCCAGGCTTCCTGCGGTTTGCCGCACTAGAATCAGCTTGCTTTGGGACACGGGACCTCGTGCGACACTTTCTTCGGCAATAAGTTCGAAGGCTCGTCTGCTCCTACGTTTCCACCAATCAACCGGCGTTAGATTTTTTTTAAAAAAATATTTTCATTTATTTAGTTTAACATTTCCATGACTTTGCTGACTGTCACGCATTACAAAGTTAATGGAGTTTGGTCGATTACCCCGGAGTGGGTTGGGCGTAAAGCGGCTGTGTCTAATACCAGATGGAGTAGGTGGCTCTAAACTTATATTCCAGACAGTGTTGAAGTTCTGAAAAAAAAACAAAAAGTACATGAGTATATCTGGGAGTCTTTTCTTCAGAAAAGTTGAAGGATATTCTTACCTTGATGGCTGCGTTATTGGAAATGAGTCAGAGTGAGTTATTCTCCTCCGTGCACTTACCGTAAGAAGCGGGGAAACGTTAGACTTTTAATTCAGGCCATAAAGCTGCTCCACATGTGCAGCTGCCACCTGGGATGCAGATTAGAGACAGACACAGAACGCTATCCTATTAATGGTCACAGATGAGTGCTGTCCTTTGTCTTTATATTAAGATTAATTACAGGTGAGTTGCAGATAATTGTGGAAAGCCCGCTCACTCCGCAAATCCCATGTTTGCTATATTACGTGGATTACACATCGTTTTCCAATCTGTTTTTAATAAGCTATTTGATGAGGTGTTGCAGAGCTTTGTCCTTGAGAAAATATGCCTTCGTAAACAGCGTCTCCGATGTTTTGCCAAATGGCGTCGGTAGGGGTCTTGAATTAGACATAGCCGACAGGAAAGACGGCGGCACGGCGGCGCGGTGGTTAGTGCTTCCACCTCTCACCGAGGAGGTTCCTGGTCCGATTCCAACAGGGGCCCGCTCTGTGTGGAGTTCGCATGTCCCCCCCGCGTCTGCGTGGATTTCTCCAGGTTCTCCGGTTTCCTCCAACAGTCCAAAAACATGCAACAAGTTTCTTTGGAGACCCTGAAGTTCCCAGATGTTGTATGTGAATGAGAGGGTGAATGGTTGTGAGTCTCTACATGTGGCCCTGTGATCCACTGGCAAGGGGTCCGGGGTGAACACCGTTTCTCACCCAGTGATGGCTGGCCAAGGCTCCAGTCCCCCCGCGTCCCCGCGGGATAAGCAGAATTGATAATAAATCAATGTATGAAAGCGGAGGCCTCAAACTCCCTTCCTGAACTTCCTAATTGCAATACCGAAAAGCTTGCATTTGTGCCTTGTGCGAACGTTCCACCAACAAACTAGTTTCTCTGATCCAACATGGTGGAAGATGTCAGTCACATGTGATTGCAATTTTAGGTTCTATGTGAAAAAGTGAAATGAAAATCACCGCGCCGGAAATCGTACACTCTCTGACGCTTGCCAGGAGAAAATCACCCATTAGGATAGTACTACGGTTGTACTTTCCTGGACAAGATAATTATGTTTTTTTAATTTAAAGTCAAGTATGTTCTGTGTGAGTTATTATGTTAATGCTTTGGCAAGCAAGTAATCAAGCAGGACAACTGGAATCAACTGGAGCTGACCCTCCCTCTTTCCCAGTTACGACTTTTCTTATCGTTGGCTTCCGCACGTTCAAATCTAGGCCGCATCAGGTCGACCTCCGTTCTGTGTTCTGGAGAGTTTGGAGTCGCGGGATTGATGCGGACAGCCGGCTTCGGACAAAAGAGGTCTGGTAGGTCGGAGCCGGCAGAGGAGAGGGAAAACTGCAGAATACGGCTAAAGTACTGTGATGTATTACATGTATGCCTCGGGTCTTCTGAAAACACAGATTCAGACTAGAGTTAAAACTCAAAACAACACACACAAACAGAAACACACACCCACACACGCCGGTGTATCCCCCCCACCCCACCCCCCACCCCATCTATGGCTAACAGGCCAATGGGAAGCGGAATAAAGAGGAGAGATGAAACACAACTACATCTCTCACCTTGAGAGTGCAGACGGAGTGCAAACAGGCAGACGGCATCTTTACCTGTCTTTTGCCCCCGCCGCACACAGACGTACACATACGTCGAGCTGAGCTCATATAAATGCTGTCATTTATAAATGTCAGGAGGAATATTCCACTGCACCCAATCTCCGAACCATAAATCTGGCTCAATCACTCTGATGGTGGTATTTAAACAAAAGGACTTGGCTGGTTCGTAGCATCTCAGATGGATTTTGTTTGGCCTTTTGCAAGTGTATTTTAAGGTAATGGTGTTGCAGCGAGTGCAGGGAGTAACACGATACGCTAATGACATGTTGTTGTTAGATAGAACCTCAATTAACATAAATCATATCACATGACATTCTCATGAATAAGAAGAAACTCATAAATCTGCCAGTGAAAGAGCACTGATAAGGACTCTAAACACACCCCGCCCACACGTGGCGGGCAAAAAAGAGGCACCTTGGTTTGGAGGAGAAACACACATAATGTGAATATTTAGATTGAGAAGTCAATAATGTCCCTTTTGATGGCTCGGGATGTAAAAATACCACATTCAAGGGTTGTGGCAGCCCTAAATCAGCGAGAGATAAAAGTATTTAAAAGGTCTTGCATAGGTCCTGTTTATTTGTACTGTATATACTCCTTTTTCTTCCATTATTGAATGCCTCTCGTGGCTACAGAAAATGCCACAAATGATAATAAGCTTGTCATATTGATCTTGATAACAGGATCACTTGATAAGTGAATGTGTGGGGACTGTATATTTACCACTATTTAGTCGACACTTTACCCGTGTAAATCCAGTAATTGCAGTACTGTTCCTATCCAAACCGTGTGACATGAATTACTGGTGTTGCAATCTGTGTGACAGTGGTAAAATCATTACGTTTATCATAACAATCACATTACTTTCTATTGATTTTTTTATGCTTTCCACTTTAAAGGTATTTTCACAATTTTATAGTTATGTATAGCCATATAGGTTATGAATATAAGAATATGATTGTATATTTATATGAAGCAAGAGAGTTACATGATAAATACTTGCATACATTCATACGTGCATACAGACATTCATGCTTCCATGCATACAGAGGTACATACGTACATTCATGCATACGCGCATGTAAATATGCTTACAATGTCTGTATTCAGTAAAAGATTTCTGCTGATTTAGTGCAAAGCCATATAAAGGCAGGGAAGAAGAGAAAGGGGACGACTGATATAAAAGTGACGTAATGATTTACCTGCCGACGAGAGTTGCGTAAATCATGTAAGAAATTATTCATGATGCATTACATTTTTGCAGTTACGACCCCGGAAGCCTGAAGATTACATTCATTCTAGTGGAACGCAGTCACCCCATTATACGGTCTCAGCCTTGCTCATTTCAAAAGACTCGTAATGATATTAGAAAATGCATATTTTTGGATGGGATGGCATCGGTCTGCCTAGTTTTTCATTAGCAGAATACCACTGCTATTCCATCGCTGTTAGCAATAATAATAATAATAATAATAATAATATTAATAATAATAATAATAATAATAATAATAATAACAATAACAACAACAACAACAACAACAACCCAATAATAATAATAATAATAATAATAATAATAATAATAATAATAATAATAATAATAATAATAATAATAATAATAATAATAATAATAACAATAACAATAATAATAATAATAAGTTACAATTGATTTGAACAGCGTGCCGTCCGTGATGTTAAATCTCTCTGTTCCGGTGGCATCCTTGTGCTGAGACCCCAAGCTGGGCCAGTTTAGCGGAGTGGCAGCGACAGAGGAGAGCCCACCTGGTCTTCCCGTGGTTCTGTGCGGTACACGCCACCATGATTCTGGCACCTACCAGAGGGATTAGTTCGACCCGTGGGGAGAGGCAGACTCTAGGCCTGTGTTCTTAATACGGGAGTAATCCTCTCCTCTGGTGTTTTCTGGTGCCGTTCCACCCTTCAGAAACACAGCTCTGCGAATTACAGCTTTCACTTTCTTCATCCGGCGAAGGCTCTTTTACAGTTTTTCAAGAAGTAGCCTTTTCCCCTCGACTTTACAACCCCACAGTAATAATCATGTAACTCTGTCATATTGGCTGTCTTACAAGGGCCAGGATCTGTTCAAGAACCCTCGCTCTCTTGATGGGAAATCTCGAATACGACCGTACAAATTCAGATTAGGAAAAAGAATAAAAGAAGTGTTTGTGAAGTGCCAAAGTCTCCGACACAGAGAGCATGGAGGATTCCTGTGCCGTGCCAGCCCTCCTGCAGCCGCCCTCCCATAAAAACCTAATTGGTCTGTTAAACATTACTTTAATCACATGTGGGGAGCCTGGTGAGATCTGTAAACACCCTGTTTGTGGTTCTCTTCTAGGCTACGTTGCACCAAAACAAAACCACGTGTCGATTTCCGACCCGTTGAGCGTATTTCATCCTCCGGCTTTCCGTTCGCTGACAGAAGGCAAAACGAGGAACGGCGTATTTAAGACGAGAGTCGTGTTCTCTTTCGGAGACTCGAGCGTGGAGGTCAGTTCTGTTGTGGCCTCCTCGCTGACCTCCACGCCAAATAGCCGAGGATAAGAAGTAAGTTTTAATGTGCCCCTGCGTTATGGACCGGGTCATTTAAAGGGCAAAATGGAAAAGTCGGAAAAAACAAACCAAAACAAAAAAAAAAAACATGATAATATCCTTGCCATTGAGATGGAGTTCTAGCAGCTGGGCTCCTCTCAACCCCGTCCCCTATACTCACAGCTGACTTTATGTTGTGTTTGCCCTTCGGAGCACTGGAGCTGGTCGTCATGGAGCTGGTCGTCATGGCGCTGAGGTTTTTAGGTCAAAGAAGTGTTGAGGACAAGATGGACTTGTGACACTGAAATACTTACAGTATAAAGTATTTTGGCTGTTTTTTCTATAGTACTTGGTTTTGCCAGTTGAGCAACTTTAGATGCATGGCAGCGGTATAATCTAAACAGTTTGATAAAAAACATCATGTATATATCGTGTAGCAACAGTTAACTGTACTGTATGCAATGTTTCATATTAAAATCTCCATAACAGTCTTCAATCAGCTGCACAGACAGATTTCTGCCATGTGTCTGTTTTTTGGCATCTCTTTGAGTCTAGAAATGTGATTTTCAAGCCATTTGAAAAATAAAAAATGTACTTATACATAGCGGTTCAGGCAACATCGCAATGCTCAGCGCTCTCAGACAAAGGTGTTTCCACTACTCGCGCTGACAAACAACATAAACATCTGTTTCTGTTGTTGTGCTTATCAGAGCCAGGCCTCGGCCTCAGAGCTCGTAAAGTTTCCCCCTCTTGTTCTGGTGAATGGATGTGAGCTGGATGCCCGACGCCGCGCGATACTGTGAGCGCATCAGTTATGGCAACGCAGCGTTATTGAGAACACATGTTAATTACACATGTTAATCCTTAAGTTTAACCTTTTCTGGCAATGAGAAGGTTGCACACCATCCAGGCCTACGTCACGGTGGAAGTATGAGGAGTGCAACAGGAAGATGTTAATATTCCGTTTTTTAATTTCAGTTTGTCGTCAGCTCGGTGAAACATAATCACCCTTTATTTCTTCACCAAATTAAATTGGACCGGTCTTTTATGATAATAGAGGTTATGTAATTACCAAGTTGAAACACAGCTATAAACATACATTTGGTATTGCTGCTCTCCAGAGTTTTCCTGTTACCCAGGTGAGGCGGTGTCACATTCTGTTATTTCACCGGCGCAGACACAGGCTGATGGAAGAGGTTTATCACAACACCGTCGCGCCACTCCCAGAGGGTGGAGGCGCTTATTATGCAGCTCGTACCGAAGCACAATGTTTGCTCATAAAATCCGGGTCTGGATAATGACGCTTGAACACTCGCTCTCATCTGATTTCATCCAAAGACTAATGATGGCTTTGCCTTCTAACTTCATTTCCCCTCCATATTACTGCGCAGCTGTGTTTTTCTCAATGATGAAGTGTTAAAAAAAAGAATGGACAAAGTGTCTGAGGTGCATTTGGGAAATGAGGCATCACAAGTCCAGCTTTCCCAGGAGACAGAATGAATTCTTCAAGTAGGCTACTCAGAGCACCCCCCCCCCCCTCATTTTTTTTTGTTTTTCTCTTGCCCAATTTATGATATCAGGATTCTTCAGTTACCACCCACTACATGATGCTGCTAATCCTTTTCAAAATACTATATTTATTCTTTCGCTCATTCATTTATTTTCTTTACCACTCATCCTGCAGTCAGGGGGGCTGGAGCCTATCCCAGCGGTCACCCAGGACCCGTTGCTGGGTTATCACAGAGCCAAATATAGAGACATACAACCATTCACGCACTCATTCGCACGTCATATAGAGACTTACAGTCCTTCACTCTGCCATTCACGTGCCATATGGAGACATACAACCATTCACAACCCAGACAAACATACATAGGGAGACCACATAGAAAGGCACCCTGTCGGAGGCAAACCAGGGACCTCCCGTTTTCTGGACGTGTCCGACACATTCATGCACATTGTGAAAACTGCGAAGCCCCCTTCCCTTTGTGCGTCGTAACTTGGTTAATATCATGTCTGTTTTTCTTTTTCCAGTCCTCTTCTAACATTAGACATTATTAATGGTGCAAATATCTGACATACCTTTTAAAGAGATTACCAAGGAATCTCACAATCTCACATTCCCCTGCTGACAAAAACAAGAGTCACATTCCAGAGCTCTGGCTCGGCATATTTTATCCTGCGCAGGAAGTTTGCCACCAATCAGCTCGATTTCAGAACACTTTCAAGTCTAAGTGTAATTACCGAACTGAAGTGGCCATTGACGGCGAGGCTGATGCTCACAGAGGCGCCGTAGCTCGTCTCCAAAGGGAATTCAAAATTTGCCGTGACACTAAAGGATTCAATAGACCCGAAGAGCAACTCCACTATTTATCGTTCCGCACACTCCGTCACGGCAGTCGTTTCACTTCCTGTGTAAGAAGTTTATACATTTAGATTTTCGATGAGTATGACAGTCCTGTCCTCTTTTAAGATGATTCCCCGGCTTAATTTAAGCCGATGGAACAGCATGATTAGGATATTTGGGAGTGTAACTTTTAGACAACAAAAGAATACGAAAAAAAGTCAGAAGCAATGTTTAGTGTCTGTCTCGGAAAATGGGTAAAACGGTACCGCTTCCCCCGACCTGGACCTCCTTAAACCAGCCGCATACGTTTAGCTGCGGTGCGTTTGATGACCAATCTCTCTGGAGATGCATTCGTGTAATGTGGGCTTTTCAAATGTTTTTGCCACAGGAAGGACCCGCTGTGCGTTACCTGCAGCCAACCAGAGGCCCAATGTTCCGCTGGGGCGTGAAAGTGTTTGATAATACGTCCCACACTTAAATGCACGGCTGACACGCTCAACCCTTTTGGCTCAAAAAAAAAAAAAGTTCTTGTATCTTTCGCGCAAACTCGGTTACATTTCAGGAGAAAAACAAATAAATGAAAGTGAGCTTATAGCTCCTTAAAAAAGAATCAAAATACAAAGAGCGCATTTAAGCTCCTCTACAACAATCAGACATATTAAGTCATTAAATTCTCAGTCAGCAGCCATTTAAATGTTTTTTTTTTTTTTGCCGCAGTCTATCCCAGCCCCACAGCATGCACATTGACTCCCGTTATCGAATATCTCAGAGTTAGAGTCACAGATGGAAACTTCTTAATACTAGCGGAGTTTTTTTTTATCACACATTACATGGTCATTCAATGTTTTCAACTTATACAGCGCTTTCACACCTCACAGTGCTTTGGATTGGATTGCATTCGTCAGTTCACACACACAGAGCTGCGATGCAAGGCGCTAACCAGGCCATCACCAGCAACTGAGGGCTCGGCGTGTTGCCCGAGGACACTTGGGCTTGCAAACACGAGGAGCCAGGAATCGAACCCCAACCTAACGATTGGAGTCTGTGGGTAAAAACATCAGCCTTCCGAAACCATGGCTGCCCGGAAGTTAGTTGGCGTGAGAGGAGATGGATGCAGAGGGGGGGGTTAGAGGGAGGCAGGTGATTGGAAGAAGGGAGATGAATCCTCACTGGGATTATTCATGAATGGCTGAAACATTTTAAGAAAAAATAGGAAAAACGATGATTGCCTTATTAGTTGTGTGTTATTTCTCGGCCAAAATGCATCTCTCTCTTTCTCTTTCTCTCTCTCTGTCTCTGTCTGTCTCTTTCTGGCTCGCTCAAACACAAACATGGCGGCCGCCCGTGGGCGTCGGCCTGTCAGGGTTCCTCCATGTCATGTAATTGTATGTATCACCCGCAGCGCTCCGTCAGCGCAGAAGCATTCTCCCGATGCAGTGGGCCCCGCCATTGCGGCGCGACAATGTATTCGCGCGACCACCACCCCACCTCCCCCCTCGCCGCTCCCTGCGGATCACTCTTTATTACTCCCATCTCACCTCCATCTGGGCTTGGTCTGCTGACATTATGACACCTAAGAGGAAAGGAGGGAGGAAAAAAAGAAGGAAAGCCGTCACACTGAAGGCAGCACACGGCTGACAGGCTGTCCTCTAGGCAGGCCGGGGACAAAGGCAGTTTCTTGGCAGCTCCCAAACTAGAATTCCTCCTGAGTGGGACGCCGTCCTCCCCGCAAAGGGGTCTCTGGGTTGCAATTCACCGTCTGCCGACTTACGTCACACATATTTCCTCGGCTACATTCTTTCGTCCTCTCTTTGTCGTTTTGGATGGATTCTATTCCGTTTTTATTGAATTATTTTTGGCATGCTTTCATTTAGCCGTTGCTTTCATCAGGATCCAGTGGCTGAAATGCGCCTTCATTTTCTGCATTATCTGTCTCTTGACGTGAACGCGAGACACGCAGACAATATCATGTAAAAACTATGAGATGAATTCGGAGGTGCAATGGAACAGATGTCTTCTTGTGTTCTTCTTCTTTCTTTATTTCGGTAGATTTGTGATTGGCTGCGGACTTCGCCACGCAGCGCTGCGGCCTCCGCAGTGTTTCCGCTTGCCAAATTTTAAACGTGAATTATTTCTATTATAACCCATCACTGCACGTACAGTCATAAATTATATTTTTTCAAGGAACATCCTCGTCCAATCACGTGTCCAGGATTTTTGTTCCCTCTCCCCGACATGGCGTTTTCACAAATTTCTCAGGATATAATATAAAATCCTTTTAAAAAAAAGAAAGAAGAAAAAGAAAAACCTCCAGGCAAATATAGAGTGAACTATCTATTCTAATCGAGACATGATAAATTTAGTTGCAGATTTGCATGTCCTGGCGGAGGGGGCTCTCGGCCTGGGGGGCGGCCTCGGCTCTCCGAGTTGTTTCTGCAGCGAATTAACGCTAAATGGAAGTGATTTCTTTTCCGCTTATTTGTGATGCTCAACGCTACACCGTCTTTCTGAACACAGAGCTATTCCTCAACACGCATTTGCTTTGTTACATAATCGTTATGTAATCTATATTGGGATTATATCCTTGTCTTTAATTAAACTCCACTTTTCTCTTTTCTTAATCCCCCCCCACGATGTCTTCTCATGTTTCTGTGTGAATATTTTCATATGTAATATCTTAGCTTTTGTAAACACAGGGGGGTTTTATTAAGCATGGTTTGATGGTGTATGCTTATTTATAGCGGGGCCAGAGAGCAAAACCCTGAAGCAGCAAATGCAGTGTCTCAAATAGAGATTGCCAGTGGCCTTTGGTGTGATCAGTGACCCAAGGTGAGGCACTGGCTGATTTATCTCTTACATATCTCCCCATCTCGCTCGCTCTGCGGCGGAGACGAGCGTATGAAAACACAAAGCACCTCTTGGAACTCTGGCCCCGGCTCTCACTTCCTGACCGTCCCAAAAAAGGTAGCCGGGTCCGGGCCAGAAGGCTCTGACATTTGGGGTTAGCAGCGTAGCGATGATGGGTCAGAGAAGAAGACCTCTGAGCTCCGCTGGCGTCAACCCGCTGAGGCTCTTTTACGTCGTAATTTGATTGTTATTGTACTCTACTGTTTCTATTACTTCGCCGAATAGCCATCTCTGCTCCTTCGTACGAACGCTCGGCGCGCACGGCTCTCGTATGCAGCAGTGGATGCTGAGGCCCACGGCCCATGGGCTGCTTGGCACCGTTCAAGTGTCTTCCCAGTTAACCGGACTTGATGCCTGGAGTTAAACCTGCAGAATCAGTCCTACAGATTAGTCTGTTCTTCCACTTGTGCGTGTATGTGTGCGTGTATGTGTGTGTGTGTGTGTGTGTGTGTGTGTGTGTGTGTGTGTGAGAGAGAGAGAGAGAGAAGGAGCACATGAATATGTGTTTCCATCTGTGTACACAGTGTACACATGCTCATGATGTGTGTGTGAATAAGTGTGTGTATGATAGAAAGAGGGAGAGAGAGCGAGAGACAGAGCATAGGAGTGTGTGTGTTTACATACTCAATGTACACACATGCGCCTGGTGTGCGTGTGTGTCTGTAGGTGTGTGTGTGTTTGTGAGAGAGAAAGAGAGAGAGAGAGAGAGAGAGAGAGAGAGAGAGAGAGAGAGAGAAGGAGAGAGAAAGAGCTGATGATTGTGTTTCCATTTGGGTACACAATGTACACATATGCTCCTTGTGTGTGTGTGTGTGTGTGTGTGTGTGTGTGTGCATGTGTGATAGAAAGAGAGACATTTTGCATATGAATGTGTGTTTCCATCTGTGTACACAATGTACACATTCGCTCCCGCTGTGTGTGTGTGTGTGTGTGTGTGTGTGTGTGTGTGTGTGAGTATCTACTGTTATCCAAAACATACAAAAACGCCTCTTGATGTATGTGGATGAGAGTGGAGGAGTGTGTGGAATGTAGAGAAAGGGTGTGTGAGTAAGCCCTGACTCCCAATAACAGGGGAGTGGTAGCAGACGTAGCCCGTGCCCCCTGCGCAGACACAGAGTGATTTTCAGTCATATTCCACCTGCCAGCTTGCTGGGGTCGCCGTCCTTCTGGCTCCAGTCCCCCAAGCAGAACCCGCCGCTCGGACCCTGAGGGGAAATCCAAATAACGCAGAGGAACAACCTCACCCCTGCAACCTGCTGCGGGAGCCGGGACTCCGCTTGGTGCTCAGGATAAGATGTGTGTCCATGTTTAGGTGTGTGTTTGGTGTGTGTGTGTGTGTGTGTGTGGGCGTGTGACCTGAACCCCGATGACCTCTGTCTTTTATTCCTGTCTGGGGCGAGACTGCTGTGTCTTCAGCACTATATATCAAATTAGCCATAAAACCCTGCTTTAGCCCCTCTCTGCTGCACACACCGGGAACTAATGAGAGATGCACTATCAACTGCACAAGGAAGCCACTCATCACCTCCAATGGAGTTGCCTGGGTAATAAAGAGGGGAGGGATGTTGAGGACAATTTGATCCCTTACAAGAAGTATATTACCACTTCAGCGGCTGTGCTCGTGCGGCATCCATTTTAGCCGTATCGAGGTGGATAGTGAACGTGAGGGCTCATTTTCCAGGTGAGAAGAGCTTCTGCACCGAAACTCCAACACTGCGCAAATTTCACAGATATGTCACGGAAACTCAGAAGAACATTTTTGTATCGCGGCGGCTTTTCACGAGATTAGGAAAAGGAAAATAAATAAATAAACATATATTTATATATATATATATATATATATGGCAGATTTATATTTATATATATATATAAGTCTTTCATGACTATCTTTAGTGGATGGAGGGTTGATTAAATTTGAGTGTTTCATAGGGGATGAGGCCAAACAAGCGTGTGAATAATTTTAGCAAGCACGCACACACTTAACAACAAATCATATTATATTATTATTTGTTGATAATTATCCAATCTGATGTATATTATAGGTGTGTGTATCATTGTTTTTCATTGTCTATATATATATGTATGAATACATATTTCATATGATATACATGTGTTATATACAGTAATACCTCAATTACAAGTCTACTTTGCTCAGAGACTCTCATACCTCAATTTGCTCATACATCAAATTAACTGTCCCCATTAAAATGAATTGAAAAGCTATCAATACATTCCAGACCCCTGTGTCTGTTGTGCTTTTGAAAGAAAAATGTACTTAACAAATAATGTTTTCAAAAATATAGTAATACATAATTAAAGAGAATGTAAGAAATTAATTTGTTTTATACAATGAATTTATAAATATATTCTGAGAGTGTCATCCAATACCATTAGCATGGGTTTGTCATGTGTTGGATACTTAAAATACTGTTTAAATACAGGAAGTCGTTTCTTTTTCCATGAATTGCACATTTGCTCGGAGGGCTCAGGTGGAGGCGGCTGAGTGACTGGATGCTGAAGAGAAAGCGATTTGTTGAGTGATTACAGAGGTGGAAGATTTTTAAATGTAAAGTTTATCTCACTTGGGAATTGTCAGTATTTTATTTTAGATGATTATCTTTTGTTATTTTGTGCACAGTTCCTCCCTCGTGGAAAACTATTGCCGATCAAAACTTGGCTCCAGGCGCTGGCCCGAACCCCTGGACTTGTTTGTGTACCTTTCGGTCTTTTCGATGCGCCCCGATGGAAATCGGGAAACCTCGTCAGAATCGAAAAAACATTTATTTTGGCGAGACGGTTCTGCAACAGTGATGCATTGAGCCGTTTGGCGTAGTTTGCAAAAGTAAAATATACGTTTGTATTCCCTTAAGTGAGGTGTCCAAACACAGGTTGTGCTGGCAGCCCGGCATAAGGACATGCATCAATGTCAGACTCGGGTTTGCAGTGTTTGTTAACAGTCAAATAGTGACATCTTAATCCTTCCACATTCCTCACGGTCAACACCCATCTCTTTGTACGGCCACGAGTGACCCTCCGGTCGGTGCGCATCATGTTGCTGACTCTCAAAAATCACCTGCGCCCAGATAAATAATGGCGCCGACAGGACTTTCTCCTGTCGCTCCACGCCGTCAACCCCGAGCACTCGACTTGACGACTCAGCCGCGAGCTATCTGTTATTGGCGAGTGGAGTTGAGCAGCTTGGTCCTGTTGGGACGGCAGTGGGCCCCGGCTCCACCCCCGCCCCCAACCGGCACTTCCCCACGTGCCCTTTAAAGTCACAGTCAAAGCAAGGTGAAGGCAGTGCACGGGGGACCCATATATATTAATATCCTCCTCTCCTCAATGCCATGTTTATCTGTCAAGGTTATGATTAGGATGAACTGTGATCAGACTCACGCACACACACACACACACACACACACACACACACGCACACACACACACACACACACGCGCACACACA
>CAAKHD010004566.1:26844-42329 GCA_901007705.1 Fistularia tabacaria
TCTCTGGGGCTGTAAAAATGGTTGCCCCGCGGGGGGGGAAAAAACCCCGGGGCCCCCCCCAGCCCTGCTTAAAGCGAGCTCATTACAGCCCACCCCTCCCAAAAAAAAAAAAAAAAAAATCACTCCCATCCCCACCTGCCGCGCTCTCCCCGCTCGCCTGAGCCAAAACCTTCCCCCGCCCCAGCCTCGGCATCAGATCCAGCCCCGGCCGGCATGACAGACAGACAGGGCCCAGTTAACAGTCCCTGCGAGCGGTGGAAAGAAGGCTGAGCGCAGAGGTAAAATGACTGGACCGCAAATGACAGGTGTAGTTGAAATAGTGAGGTGCAGAACGGCTTGAGGACAGAGAGCCGGGGCACCGCCGTAATAAGCAGGATGAAGGAGCTCAAGCATCGCCTGGGTTTTCCTCCGTCTTCCACTGCTGTCGTTCCCCGGGCAAAAATACAGGGAAAAAAATAGGAGAAAGTTAACTTTCCCCACTTCCTGTCTTCATTCATCTTTTCTTCCCAGCCGCTCCTCTCTCGGATTACTCCCTCAAAGAAAAAATCTAATGATATATGATTGACTTGATGCTAGGCGCTTCTAATATGTAAGAGTTTTAATAGCATTTTGCTTCGCCTGGCTACTTGATTTGTACACGGGGAAAAGCGGGGGCATTTGTGCGACCCCCTTCTGACTTATTTTGATGGAGGCGGGAGGGATTTGCCTCCACTGCTGATCTGCATCTATTTTCTTTTGCCTTTCATCGAATTTCCATGTTGCCTTTTTATCACCACCTTCCCATCAGATGCCATCCTGCCTCATGTTTAAAATCATATTTTTCTGCAGCATCTCCCCGCTGGGCAGGGAGAGGCGGGAGTGGAGGGGGTTATGGGGGATGTTGGGTTGGCGAGGGGGGGGGCTATGAAGACTGAATAGATTGGAAGTGTGTAAACAACAGTCGGAGGGCAAGGAGAAGACTATTGTTTTGGACGGGGGAAGGACATGGTCTGACCATCAGTCCATCATTCAACACCAGCCTGCTACAACAGAGGCTGCTCAATGATTAAAAGAAAAAAAAGATCTGAAATACAAATAAGATATAGAAATTTTCAGGGTGTTGATGTATTAAATAACCTAGCGCTCTCCCTAGAAACGCCATTCGAAAGGAGCTAATTTGCTTTACTTGATGATGATGGAGGAAAAGCATCTTTGCCTGCCGCTCGGGCGTCGGGGTTCGCCTTAAATCAATGGTTGGCGGTGGTTGGGTCTGCCGGGCAGATCCAGGTGGTCTCGCCCAAGTTGCCCCCGGATACCTCGGTGTTGTTTCAGCCGGGGCTCTGCCAACTAAAATCTATCACAGATTATTCCAGAGATACTTGCGGGCCAGGTCCCCTTCGGGGTTTGACAGTAGTTGATATCAAGGCTTTTATTTACTTTGAATTCATCTCATGATATAAATCCGGATATATCAGTTGTCCTGAGTAAAAGGACAATTGGATGGAGTGAGGAAGAAACACGGCTTTCCACCTCTGTTGTGTGCATCTGGCCTTCCTGTCAGGCGAGCAGGAAGTGCTGAAATATAGTTGGCTTCAATGGCCATGGCATCCAGGCTGTATGTGAACTACCAAATACTTGCTGTAGGTTGGTAATTGATTGTAGTTTGGATTAAAGGACTTTATCACGATTTAGCTGCAGTTAGGAGGCAAAAACTAACCTCAAACAAGGTGTGTTTAGGGAACGCACTGTCTTTATCTATTCACCAACATATACTCCATACTTACATCAAGATGGACTGGAGGGGTATTTCTGCAGTACTTACAGGATACAAAATAAGCAAAGAGCAGAATTCTCAACTCTATCAAGTTCAACAAAATGAAAGAAAGACATGATATACAGCCTGAAACAGCCACCGTGTACAGCAAGTGGTCGCTGCGTTGACGTCGCTCGATTACAAGGCGATAATTATATGTATTTGAATCACTGTCATGAACGATTAACTATTTTATACATTATATTAACCAACAGTAATATGATAGCGATCAACAGGGTAAATTCTGGAAATATCTATCTGTAGATCCATATTGGCCACACAAAGTGAAGTGATACTGTGATACGGTATATGCTATGAAAGTGTTGACTCTGAGTTACACATGGATGAGTTATAGCAGGAAACATTTCCCATTGCTTTAACCCTTGTACTCAGCTCTCCCCTCACCTGAGCTCGCTGGTTTGTTAGCGTAAAACCTATACATTTGGGTTTTTTTTTTTGCAAAACCCAGCTGGGGTCATTTCCAGTGACATAAACTATTTTTCTCCAGTTTAATCCGAGAATAAAGCCGTTTCTAATCCAACTACAAACCGTAAAGCAGTTTATTTGGATTTGTTTTAATGGACATTGAAAAGGTCTTTACTGTCGCATAGAAAACAAAGCCATTAAAATACATTTGACTAATTTCTTACTTAATGTTTCCCCCCGATATAAGTGAGGTCTTTCACTAATCAAACTCCCATTAAACGGAGTGTACTGCCCTTCTCCTCTCCTCTCCTCTCCTCCTTCTCCTCCTGCTTGCTCTCCTTAACCCTCATTCCACTTCCCATCTGATTGGTATTAACAGGATTATCAATGCTGCTGCTGTAATTAGAGGAGATGCACTACAATTACTGATACAGGACAGAGGGATTAAACTTCATAATGTGCAGCATGCTACCAGCCAATAAATCTAATGCATCCGCCTCGTAGGCTCTTTGTTGTACATGTCAGTATTTATACACTCCGTCACCATTTCCACAGGAAATGAAGTCATCCTCACAACGAGGTCAAATCCTGGTTACAGTCAAACATTTGAGGTATTCAATCTTTCAAAACCACATTGCGTTCTGCATTTTGAGACGATCCGCTCCAGAAAAAACATGGGATTCGAACTATCAGTGTTCTTTTTTTCACCGAAATAACATCTTTGTATTCAAGTGACACCTCTCCTGTGGCCTCGTTGTTTAACAAAATAAAACGCTGGAAAAATTGATGTGTGCGCCGTGTTTTCAGCGGCAATTTGGCATTTTAAAAATCCAGGACGGCAGCATCCTCCAGTTAGCTTTAAACGAGACACTTTGTTTGCCAAATTTGAGGAAATGTGTTCAGGCGCATTGATCTATGAGTCTCCATTGACACATTTGTTTATCCCGACGTTCCCGAACCCAAAGGTTTGAGGCAGAGCTCTGAAAGTACTGCGAACGCCGTCTGTGTGATGCCAGAGGTATGTTGAAGCCCAAACTGGTCCAGCTTTTAGGAGACTAACGGAGATTAATGTGGAAACCGAAGTCCTCCATCTGACTGAACAGATGATGGAGGACATAAAGATGGAGAGGCTTTTTAGGAGTTGTCTCCTAAATTAAATTATTAGTATTATTTTCGTCCACAAGACCATATTAGGCAGATAATCCACGGACAGGGTCCTTCTCCCCAGCGTGCAGGCAGATGGGAGTTGTTGTTTTTTTTTTGTTTTTTTTTTTTGTTTTAACAGTAGCGTTGCAGTGCAGAAGCAGGCTAGCTCCGATTCTGTCCATATGCTGTTATTCTCCGCCACATCCTCCATGCTTGTCCCCGCTAACTTAGTTTAGCGACATGGAATCACGTTCATGATTCACCTTCCGTAATCTGGCTCCTGTCGTCGTTGCGTCGTACTGAGAGTGAAGAAAAGCTAAACTCCCACATCCGTGGCCGGGGTGTGAGATGCGTTCGGAGGAATACGGCTGGAGTCAAGCCCCGGCTGTCGGAGTTCCCCGTCTATAGATTGTGCAGCGCTGACGTATTCAGCAAGTACAGCGGCTGGTCATGTGGGAGAGCTAAATTTAACAGGTCCCTGTGCAGAAGATGAACATCTGTTTTTATCAGCGATGCTTAACTCGGCACAGGAACCTCAACACATGTAATTCATGCAATATTTACATGAGGGGGACAGAGTGCTCCTGTGGGGACGGAGTCAGTTTCTTCCGCACAGCCTGCATGATGGACCCGGACCTGGTCTGTGCTGAGAGGAGTGCTGTGCCTCTGACCGATAAGAACCGCGACAGCATCCAGCGATAAGGGCCACCACTGGTAATGAATGGAAATGGCAAAACTGGGACTATTAGGCAGGATTATATCCATAAATTAAATGCAGCTGGACTTGACAGTGACGGGAGCAGCCTGCAGAAGAAGCAGAGCTCTATGAGCGCTATTATCTGACCAGGGCTCGAGTTTCCTGATTGATATATGTGTACTTGATTTCTGCATCAGGGAAAGCAAAGCCCTAAGCCGGACAGCTGTCTTGACACTTTCCGTCATTTGAATAGGGCAAATTAAAGTGACGAGCAGCTGTGGAATTTAATATGAACAAGGTTCAGCTTTTTTTTTTTTTATTACAGTGAAGTTAAATCTTATTCTGAAAAACTACAAGTTAACTAACACTGGGCTCTTCTTTCGCTAACACTTACCGGCTAGCATTCATTTTCAGCAGATAACACTCAGACCGGCAATGGACTGAGACCAGGAGGCAGCAGTAGAGAAGACAGGGAGGATGTTGACATCCCCTCGTAATGTTTGCACATATCTAGAGGAAATGCATGATGACCCCTCGTCAAATCTGCACAGAAGTGCGGGGGGGAAGAGTATTTTGGATGCGGTGGACATGGATATCAGGATGTCAGACATCTTAAAAGTCAGAAAGCGGCATGAAAGAACAGACTTTCTTGACGAGCTGACAAATGCAGAGCTAAGAGCTGCCATCCTCTCTCCAGTTCCAAAGTGTTCAAAGACTTTGTCCCTTTGGTTCGAAAAGATGGTTTGTATCACACGACTGGGACAACTGAGGGGGAAAAGGCGTGGTTGTTTGGACCTACAAAGAGCTTCTTTGACAAATCTAACAGATATGATGATCACAGATGTGGTACGGGCCTGTTGAAAATCCCCTTAAAAACAGACAGCGGCAGAATAACTGCTTTCAAGTTTGAGATGATTACAAAGAACCGCGAGTGTAGCAAGTAAAAGCCGAAAGCCCGTGCTGTTTAGTCCTTCTGATACAATCGTTCAAGTTTTTGAGTTTTTGTTAACTAATCAGAAAGGGTGACACTGAGAATAAGACGCCCTGTCATTCCACGTTTCACCCGCACAGGATATGATTTTGCGTGCACAACATTATAATTTGTGGGAAGGAGTTAAAAATAATCACCTCCGGGGACTTAAGGGGCCGTATAGATTACAGCGTGTAGACGAATGGTACATTTAAAAAATATTTATATTGCTCTGCAAGCGGAATGCGCTGCTATTGCTATATCGCTGGTAAACCGCCATCTCCTCCGCCATAATAAGCACCCAGTCAGCATCCGCTCGGTGTCACCCAGCGAGCGAGCGGCCTTTTCTTAGTGTTGCCGCGCCGCAGTTGCACTCGAGACGTTGTTCAGCTCCAACAGAAGCAGAAGGGATCATCAATACTTATTGATTTTATTTCGCCCTTTTAGAAATCAGGTGATCACCTCCTGTGACTTTACATACCGGCCGTCCTATCATAAACGGTCAAGGGTCGTGTCGACTGCGGCGCTCCCACTCAACGTCCACTCTCAAGTGACGGGGAAGATGACCTCTGACCCGCGACTTCCCTCCTGCTGCCCAGCTAAAACAGAAATTTTTACATGCACTCCACCTGCGGCGTTGCTTCTGACTCAGGGGGGAGATGAATATTATCTTTAATTTTCACACTTTCATTCACCCTTGGGATGATAACTGCAACTTAAAACACATAAAATAAGAATAAATTAAAGCTTGCGTGTTCAGTGCGGTTGTGTGCTTGAAGCTGCACTCAGAACATGGCATGACTATGAAACGGTTCTCAGATGACATTCATTTGTACAATACATGGAAGATCAATGCCGGAGGCCGACAGATTATTGTGATCTCCAGTGTCATCGCGGTACGTGCAGTTAAAAAAATAGATAGATATTTAAAATTCGAGTAATAGGACTGTAAAAGCATTCGCGAAATTAAAGGTCACACACAACATTTCTCAGGCGTTGAGATGACACACGAAAACAGTGTCCTTGACTGATATGTCATGCCGGCGTTTTTTTTTTTAATGTAATTTTTTGCCAGAGATTTAAACAAACGTTCAACTCCATCAAACACATAAAACCAGGCCATGTCTGTGAAGGCTGCTCACTTTTAACTGAAGAAAGAGACATGGGGCCTTTCTGTGTGGAGTCTCCATGTTCTCCCTGTGTGAATGACAGAATTAATTGGTGTGGATGAGAGGGTGAATGGCTCTATGTATCTATATGTGACCCTGGCATCGACTGGCAACCCGACCTGTCGCCAAATGACAGCTGGGATAGGCTCCAGCTAGCCAATGATGGGCAGATGATGAATGAATGAATGTGAATTTAGAATAGAAGACTAGGATACAATGCACCTTAAATTGTCCCACTATGGGGAAATTTCAATTCATACAGAAAAAAGTGGACAGTGCAGAAGAGATAGTTAAGTTGTACATGTAATAAGTAAAAAAAAAACAAAAACAGAGTACATACAAATTATCAAAAAATTTTGAAAATCACCCCCAAAAATCCCCATGAAGCTATAGTATTCTGTAGCGATGGCCGGTTCTGGGTGTGACAATGTTTTCGTTTTGTTTTTGGGTGACCATAAGTGGATGACCCTCATCCCCAATGTGTCAATTAATAGGGCAGAATAAACAAACACAAATTACCCCCCCCCAACACGGCCTTAATTCCACTCTTTCATGATAAATTATTGTAATAACTAAATCTTTCTGTGATCAAGCACATTGTTTCTAAGGGTTCTCACTCTAATGAGGGTTTCTCGTCACGCTGCTGTGTGGTGGAAGCCTACGGGTCTCTCACAGCGATGTCAGTCCTCATGCGTTTGTTAGACGCGGCGGTGTGCGGAGAAAGGCTTTATGAAAAATCAAGATCACTTAATGTGCAATTAAACACGCTCTAAATGACACCATATATCTTATTTTTGACATTCTTGAAATCTCCAAATGGATGCTCCTATCGCAGAGAGTTCACACACTTTAAGTTCGGAATTATTGAATCACATCGTAAAAAAAAAAAAAAAGAGTTTGAAATAGCTTTATTTATATTGTAACGAACTCAAAGGTAAAGCAAAACCAAAAAAAGAAATATTGGAATGAGAATAAATGACCGTTCGACTTCTCGAACATTATTTTAGCTTTCACATTCGCCGTTTTAGTTCATCGCCATGCCGACAGCTCTGATGTCTCTGCTCCTCCACGGCTCCAAAGTCAATCGATTATCTCCAGGACTGAGGTTCTGGCTCTTGTCCGACGCGCTGGGTATCTATCCTTGGCTTTTTTGACCCGGGCCAACCCCCGCTTCACCCCTTCGTGTCCTCCGAACTTTGATGACAGCGTCCGTATCCATGTCAGCGGCCCGACGCTGTCCGCCCCGCATCAATAGACATTTGGAGGGGGCAGATTTTTCGAGGCTGAATAATTTATAGTGCATGATTAGAAACTCTATCCTTAGTAAAGGATCTTGTTGCTTGTATGTTTGTCTTGGATCTTTACGACAAAACATGACCTAGTCTGATTAGAAAGTCTGGTGCAACTGAGCTTTTTGGGTGTGTGTGCTTTTGTGTGTGTGTGTGTGTGCGTGTGTGTATGTGTGTGTGTGTGTGTGTGTGAGAGAGAGAGAGAGAGAGAGAGAGAGAGAGAGAGAGCTAAAAGCGGGCTGTGACTGCAGAAGAAGGGAAACAAAGAAAACAAAGCGTAGCAAGCAATCAGAATCTTCCTTTAATGTGTAATATTTGATATCGACAAATAAGAAGGGATTGGTGATTATCGCGGATGGTTTGGCTGTTTCTGACTCTCCGCCGCTAGTTCAAAAGTCCCATCCCAAAAACCTGTCAGTTTCCTACAGCCGACTAGCCCGTCTGAAGCATCCGGCGTGCGCCGCGGTCCTTCGCCGGGGCCTCCTTTGTGTTTCAGCAGGACGGTGGAGAAAAGCGCATCATGAACTTCTAATCATATGGCCGCTATGAATGTGGGTCTGGGATGGAGAAAAGGGTCTTATGTTCATTAGCGCAGTCAAAATGCCTGGAGGCACAAGCAGAGGAGGAGTGAGTGAAGGCGAGAGGGGAGGGCTGGGGTGGCTTGTATGGAAATTGACCAGTGTGCTGTAACTGTTCATCTGGTGTAGGCCCTTTGAAGTGAGCTGTTCAGCGCTGCAGCCGGCCTTGTTCTTGATAATTGCCTAAATGATCTCCATGGAGCCCAGGGTTGTGTTACAACCGAACTAATCCAGGGGCAACCCGCTGATTTGACAGAGAGCTCTTTGCTATGTCAGCCCCCCCATCCACACACACACACACACACACACACACACACACACACCCCTCAGCCCCCCATCATCGCGCAACAACACAGTATATTCCATTCTGTTTTGGCTGTTTATTAGACTAACACAGCAGGGGGTGTCATGGCAGTGATGTTGGTTCTAGAGGCATGGGTGGCGGCGGCGGCGGCGGTGGTGGCGGGGGGTGCTGTTTGTTGTCGAGATGAAGGCTGCTCTGCACCACAGAGCTTAGCCACACGCTTAACTCCTTGACATCATACCCTATGCTTGCTGACATTGATATGGAAATGAGCAGCAGCCACGTTTGCAAATGAGGGAGGAATAATTAGCCGCTAACACTTAGCAACGACAACAATAATACACGTGTCTGATCCGGGCTGAGCTGTTCTCTTTGTGTCATTTGAGCCGTTCCTGGCAATCAGTCAAGGCCCCTCACTCTACTCTACTTCCCTTCTGCAGCACCAGAGACACTGGTGGGTGGTGAGGCATCGAAAATAAGTATGGTGTTTGGCCTTTTGGAGCCTCACCAGGGTTGAGCGAGCCAATGGAGCACGGAGGCCAAGCAGAGCCCTAGGCCATGAGCACAAAGTAGAGAGCGCAGTCTGGGTTGGAGACCTCTGTAGTATGCAAAGAGGTCAGAGCGTGAGGGTGAACCAGAGAGGAAGTAATGTGGATACCCTGAGACCTGGGCTTTGCGGGTCCTGGAGGGGGAAAACAGCGCTGTCGTGCTGGTCGGTGAAAAAGATGGCGTTTAAGAGAAAAAAAAAGAAAGTCAAATCGACGCGTGTGTTTATGAGAAAGAGAGAGATGAAAAGAAACCATTACAGGAAGGAAGTTTGAGAAACAAAATGGCCGGCGGCTTATGGGAAGAAAAAAAACAACAAACAAAACAATAGAAACCATTCATTTCGGGGAATCGGTCCCGGCATCTTGACTCGGAAGAATGGATTTTTTTTTTTTGTGTGTGTCCGATTTACATACAGCGCTTGCGCTTCAAAGAGACGGGTGTCATGTGAGTATGCCGGTGCCATGCGTAATGAAGAGCCCCCCTCTCACTGTCCTAGGACGGGCCCAGCAGCAGGGTATCAGGTAGACTAAGGTCCCATATAAAAGCGGCCCCTATGAATTATAAATCATAGGCCACTGGAGCCACAGCCTGTGGGATGCAGAGGGGGTAAGAGGGACTAGATTCCCGGAACAAAGGACGGCAACGGGAGGGGGGAAAGGTGGCGAGCTGCCGTGGTGGCGTCACTCAGTGAAAGTTACAGAGGGACAGGCAGATGTGGCACCGCTGACATTGTGCAGTATAGCTTATTAGTACAGGTAAATCTTTGATACTGTGTGGTAGACAGTACCTTTACAATTCTGTAAAACCTACTTTGAGACACCACGGGAAGTGACGCAACTTATTGTCAACTTTTGAAATGATTGGCTGCCAATTCCGATCATCAGTGAAGTAGTTCGAGTTATATTTAGAATCTGTGTAATATCTCACATTTATTCATCGACCGTTGCGCATTGACTGACACGTTGATATACGATGAAAATGATTTGTTGTAGCTTTAGTCGGAAAGCTCGTACTTGTGTGCTGTAAGGCGTATCACAATAGTCAATGACAAAGCAGTTGCAGGGACTGGTGTATCGAAATGAAATTAATTATTATTATGAGTTATCAAATAACTAATCTTAAAAGAAGAACAACAGTCCTTGTTTTACAGTTAAAATTAATAAATACATCAATAAATAAATAATATTGTCATATTGTATGAGCCGTATATTTGGTTTTGATGAAACAACTACTTTGATCACAAACATTTGATATTTGGCACAAAATATAATAACTTCTATGATCCAGCGTGCCGTCGCTTGACGCTGCCTCTCTTCACAGAATTAGTTTTTACACATTGATATTTTACATAGTGACACCGGGCTTCAGAAAGCCCAGATTATCTAATACCCACCTTAAACACCCCACTGTTTGACTGGTTATTAACAACAGGAGTCAGCAAAGCGCGCGCACACACACACACACACACACACACACGAGATAGGGGGAAAGTGTGTCTTCTGATGCTCATGTGCATTTACCAGCTTCAGTTTTCTGGTCCTCCTCATTGGTCAGCAGGAATCGGGAGTCCCACAGTAAGAAGAGATTGAATATAATTTTTTTTTTTTCTCCCCTTTTTGTATGTGTGAGAGTGTGTGTGCGTGTGTGCGTGTGTGTGTGTGTGTATGTGTGTGTTTGTGTGTGTGTGTGTTCATGGGGGGGGCTCATGCTGATGAAAGGTTGATTGATATGGTGTCAAGCAGTCTGTGATGGATTAAATTGTGTGTGCAGACGTTGTGGCCCTGGCCAGTCATGGCTGTTGCTGCCTTTTCCGCCAGCCACTGCTGTGGCAGCTTTAAGAAAATTTGATTTTCGCAGCTCAGAACCACACGGTAGCCCCTTTCTCTCCGCTGCCTGACTTCCATTTAGTTCGAGAGTGCACAAGTGATTCTTTATTGGATGAAATCTGCGCTGGATTGGATAAAGTGTTAGAGCGCTGAGCCATCTATCACTATCGCCACCCCAGCTCCAGTTTCATTTTAAAAGAAAAGAATGAAAGCAGACAAAAAAACAGAAAAGAAGAAGACAAACAGACAGCCATAGGATATTGGAGATTTGAAAATTAACTGTGGCAAGAAAAAAAAAAAAAGATCCATCCTCCAACCGCTAAGCCTGTTTCCACTGTTTGGCGGATACTATGCTTTTTTTATGTAGAGACCTCCATGACTTGCTGGTGTTTCAACCGTCCTGTCTCTTCTCTGTCATAATATCCGCTGAAGCCCAGCCCCAGAACCCTGGCCATGCTGCAGGGGTCCGGACACTTTAAACGGCTGTTTGTTTCTCTCCTCTGCAGCCCTAAATACTAATGAGGCCTCTCTTATCAGTGTTTAAATAATTCTAAAATAACATGTCTTTGTCAATCTTCTTATATGGCTTAAGGACAACGCTTGAGACGGACAGTGAAGTCACCATTCAGTCTCCTTCTCTCATATGGAGAGTGGTGCAGTGTACCTCCTTTACATATTCCCTGTTTTCTTGGCTCTATTTTACAGTTAGCGGCAGTCGCTAAATGGGACCCGTGAGTGTCAGAGCTAGTTTTTCACTCCAAGAAGGTGTCATTTATTCTGCAGAAAGCCCCTGTCCCCAAATTAGATAAAACACCTGTTACGCTCGCTCTCGGGAGCGCTTAAGTGAAAATGAGGTTTTTCAGGCAGAGTCCCACGTGCAAACCCCCCAGAACAAAAATCTCCTTTCAGGAAAAAAAAAAAAAAGGAAAAAAAGTTCATGCTGTATTTCATATGATTTACCGGCCGCATGGATGTGCATGCACAAATCTCCCCCAACACAAAGAAAGTATGTGTGTGTGTTATAGTAGAGATCAGTAAGATTGAACCGTTCTGCTGTCATGGACACTCCAAGGGAGAGGAACCATGTGACTGTCCAGGGGAGCCCCCCCTCCCATATTGGTGCCACTGGAGAAACTGCATCACATGCAGCTCCTGGATGGGGGTCAGCTCTCTGTTCAGCCCCCCTGGTCAGGTGAGGGAATTCTCAAGAGCCATTGGCTAAGCTCTGCTAGGACACTCTATCCAGGTAGCAGACGGTGATGAATGAACTTGGAGTGGAGTATCGGGAGGATCTACACACCCAAGATACATTTTTTTACTTGATTTCTGTGAAAACCAAGATACTGTAATTCATATAAGACACAAGAACACCTAAGATCGAACCCTGTTGTCCACTGATATTATGGAGATTTGAGGCGGTGTGTTATCGGACGATCACCTCGGCGGCCTGAGCAAGCCGGGAGCATCTGGTCGGGCACTTTGTCCACATGGTCTTTAATTTACATTTCTCTTGCATTTCGGAAGATGTCAAGTAAGTGAAATCCAAAAAAAGACAGTGTTCGAGTAGCTTTCCCGAACTGCGGTCATAACGTTGTCAGCATGCGTGTGTGTGTGTGTGTGAGTGTGTGTGTGTGTGTGTCATAGTTGTAACTGTAGAAGTCATCAGAGGATGAAGGAGATTAAAAGAAGCAGAAGGAGGAGATCTTTCGGGCCTGGTTGACCCGGGGTCTCATAAAACTTCACATGATTACAGGAGGGCTAAAAGAACAGCAACATCCGCGGTGGCTGGAGCAAAAAAGAAACATGGAAAGCACGTCTGTTGACCCAGGAAGTCGCGCTGGTAAACCGTTCGGGAAGGAAAGCAGGCCTGACCATGGAGGTTTATAGCCTGACATCAGTGGAGGCGACCGTCAATCCATAGAAGTAACACTTTATCGAACTTCTAAACCTGAGTGACATGCCCTCATGTCACTCCCTGAGTGACATGGAGCGATTCTCCATTAGTGGAGGGTGTGCTCCAACCAATGGGTCACAGCTCTGTGCAGGTTCTCAGCAAAATCTCATGCCGGGGTACAGAAAGGAAACTGTCTGATCCGCCGCGCCTTTGATTCAGGAGGAACAAGGCGGATTCCGTCTGGGTTTTTGGAACATCAGATCTCCTCGAAGGATCCCTGGGAGCATGCACAGGTGCTCATTTATCCAGAGTGCTCACATTTTTTTTCCGGACCCGGAAAAAACGCGTGTGGTTGTTTTTTACAAGCCACCTGCAAGCGGCTGTCGGGGTCCAACACGACCGCCCTTCGCAAGCCGTTCCGTTCGGGGACCCCACGAGGGTTTGTAGCGGATCGTCAAGCGGTTTGGATCGTGGTCAGCGCGTCCAAGTCGGATGCCGCCTCCGAGCTAGAGGAGTTTCAAGTTTCTTGAGGTGCTTCGCATGAAGGAGCGTGAGATGGAGTGAGAGCCAGAGGGATGGATCGCCGCAGCATCTGCATCGGCAGTGGTCGCAAACTTGGGGCGATGACCGCGAAAACAAAGAGGCAACAACCGGTGTGAGGCGTTGTTGCTTTTAAGAATTCTGCCTGTTTTGGTGTTCCAGAGGCATCAGATCTCCACACCGGTCGAATCTTGTCCTGCCCCTTGGTTCCTTAGTGCTCCCCAGCAAAGCTGGAGACCCGGGCACCTTGGCTGACTCCCTCTCACATGAAAATAGATGGATATTTATTGTCTAGTGTATCTTTCTTCACGCTGCACACCATTGAAAACACAGAGGCTGTAAAATCTTTATAGCAGCGTTCGTCCTCTTCTTAACTTATTAAAGCTCCCGACCCAGCGAGAGTGGACTTTTAGGATATTTAAAACCAGTTCGTGAAACCGGCTTGTTCGCTCCGTCCCATGCCGGGACCGCCGTGGCCCAGTCCAAACCTGTGAATTAGTTAGACTTGTTTGTTTGCTCACATCTGACCATTACCCTCCCATTCATTTTTAAACACTGTCCCGCGTGTTCCCCTGCCTATCCATTAGCGTTGTGCTGTATAAAGCAAATGGCCATGAATGTACCTCAAGGCGATGTAGCAGAGAGCATCGGAAGGAAGAGAGGAGTAGATAAAAGAGCTGGGGGGGGAGAAAATGCTGCAAATACTGCGAAACTCCTATGTATTTTATTTCATCTTACATAATTCATTTTGAAATGCATCTTGGATGATGTAAATCTGTTCAGAGGCACCCTCTATTTCAAGCCTTTACTTTTAAATGTCTCTGTGGTTGGAGTGTCCTGAGGCAGTTTGGACCCACCAGCCTTCCCCACCCCCCCAACCTTAATAAATCATTATGGAGCAGAGCTGCACTTATCAAGCTGGTCAGAGACCTCTAATGAGCGCAGGGACCACGACTCTGCGCAGCCCCAGAAATATTTTATCGAGACCACATTTAAACACACGCTGCTCAAGATGTATGACCGCATTGGTGCGCGCCCCGTATCATGTATGCATCACAAGTAGCAGGTGACCACAAGCTGTATGTGAGATCAGCATATCGGCCGAGCCGCCGCCAGTTATTCCACTAAACTTCACCTCCCAGTCCAGACTGAGTGCCCTCCACGGAGTGCTTGGATTATTTCCGGAATCTTGATAGCTCCTGGGGGGCCTCGTGACCTTTGCCCTTGTGCTCTGGTTATGAAGGCCCTTCAAAAAAAACAAGAAAGGCGAACATACTCGCGAGTCAGATTCAGGTCGTCTTCCTGAGTTAAGGTCCCCCGCCTCTCCACGGCCGCTCATTGGATGAAAACTTGCCATTCGGGATATCATGTGAAGCAACGCCTTTGACTGACAATGTGGGTCAGTTGGTACAGCAGCCGTCCGTCCAAAGGGAGGATCGGGCGGTTCGATTCCCAGCTCCTCCCGTCTGCGGGCCAGTGTCCTTGGGCAAGACTCTGAACCTGCGAGTTGCTCCCGTTGGCGTGTTCGGTGCCTTGCATGGCAGCTCTGCCGCCGTGGGTGTTTGTGAATGACTGAATGTCATCTAGTGGCAGGCGCTGTGCAAGCGGAGACCGTTTACAAAGACATCCAATGGGTAGCTTGTCTTTACGGTTTAGAATCAAATGATGTACTTTTGGATTTAAGCAAAAGAAAAGAAAAAGGGGGAAGAAAACTTGCAAACTTGTCTGGGGAAGAAAACATTCCATCTTCACAAAGGTTGCTCTTACAGGATGGTTTGTCAATGAGCCGCCTTTGGTGATTGACGGACTTGTAATCTCTATGGTTTTATATAAAAACCGCGGCTCCTCGAGCTCGAACGCTCGAAGTATGACTCTTGTATTTTTTTCCCTAATCAATTAACGCATTTCAAAGCGGACAGCGGAGAATTTGTAGATACAACGGGAAGAGAAAGAGATGATATCACAGGTTGAGGCCTGTTTCTTTGATACAGCCCGACTGTCATTAAAGCGCTCGGGCTTTCGACCGTGAAGTCCACCATTCAGAAACACCTGACCCGGGATAATGGTGGGCACGTTGTTAATGCAACACTTTTTAATAAGTTGAAAATTTGGTCAGACCACTGAACAAAGTCGAAATGAGCAAGGACTCGCTGGCGGTAATAACAAAAGGCAAGAAGGTCTTTCTTTTCCATCCCTTTCAAGTTTCCAACATCCAAGATTGAAGAAAACTAGTATGGGAAAAAAAAAAAAAAAAAAAAAAAAAAAAAATTACGAGGGTGTTTCATCCAACCCTTTTCTTCCCCCC
>CAAKHD010004567.1:0-16609 GCA_901007705.1 Fistularia tabacaria
CCCCGCATCCCCCCGCACCCCCCCTTGCGGGAGCGTCAGTCGAAGTTCACTTCGGTCCAGTCTGTCCTTAACTCTTACACACACAAACACACACACACACACACAAATGCACACACGCATCTGCTCACACACCCACCCACACACACCCGCACACACACACCCGCACACACACACACACACACACACACACACACATCCTAGGTCCGCCGCCTGCAGAGTCCAGCCCAACTTTTCCATCCAGGAGACGCTCCAGAGCTGGATGTTACTAACACCTCTTATTGTTGTTGTTGTTGGAGTTTTTGTTTATTTGTGTGTCTGTGTGTATGTGTGTGTCTGTGTGTGTGTGTGTGTGTTTTTTTAATTTCATTTTTTTTTGATTCGCCATTTGGGACAGTTAACAGCCTTTTTTTTTTTTTTTTTGCTTCACCGTGACAACTTTGGAGAGGAACTTCTCCGACCGCGGAGCCAATGGGGGAATAAAGCGGGTAATTGCATCTGGAGTCAGCGTCGTGCGCCGCAGGGTCGGGCGAAAATGAAATAATCCGGAACATATACCTGAGGATTTGAAGGTACGCTTCCGACCTGACTGTATATTGCAGGCGGCACTAATCTCAGAAGTGTTTTGCATCACATTATGGACTCTCATCTGATGTGTGAAGGGTGGGGCGGTAATAACGTGGTAATACAGGACTCGATGGTGAATTGGGGGGGGGTCATTTAATATTCCTAAAATCGGTCTGTGGCATGAGGTCTGGGTCCTTAACAGCTTCCATTAGATGAATCTGGCACTGAGTTGTGTTCGGTGCGGGACAGGTGCGGGGTGTGGGGGTCCCAGGGCAGGGCGTTGGAGAGACTGCGTGAGTCACAGTTAATGCGTGAGTGTGTGTATGAAATGTCAGCATAAATCTCTCCTTAAAGAGCCACTAATTCATTATTGCATGGCATTAAAGTCACTGCTAATTCATTTGAATGGGAAACGCTTTTGAAAAGAAGGCTGTCCGCTGATGTGTCCGTCTTATCGTTTATGACGGACTCCGGGGGACTCTCGGAATATTCGTCAAAACTAATGCTCTTCACTAAAAATCTAATCTCACTTATTTTTTATTTATTTTTATTTTTTTTACAATTTAATGACTTTGTTTCATTTTGTTGCAAAGAAAAAAAAACATGTAATCACAACGTATAACTATAATAGATTTAAACTATAGTCTACAAGCATTAAAGTACATATCCATCTGAATATGTTCATCTGCCCCATCTATACATAACCTGTCAATTATTGACATAATAAACCCTGGACACTGGGTTCATTTATTGATTATATCTGCTTTTTTTGCACTTCTGGTTGGACGCTAAACTCTGTTTCGCTGCCCTGTAATGGCAAAAAATTGGAATCCAATCGACTCTATGACATATTTAAAAGCCAGTAGAAGACATAACCTGAGCGTTCACCTCTTTCCTCTCTTAAAAAGTTCACCTGTCGATCAGTCTCTGCAGAGATCACGTCCCTCCCCGCTCATCCTGCGGAGCCAAGATGTATCTCCGTGTCCTGGTGCTGCTGGCACTGACGCTCGTGGTGCCCGGAAGCCAGGCTTGTCCCAGGAGCTGTAACTGCTACCAGGCCAACGAGGTCCACTGTACTTTCCGATCCCTTCTCGCTATTCCCGCTGGGCTGCCGGCGCACACGCGCCGCATAAACTTAGGGTAAAGGATTACACACACACACACACTCACACCTTGGAGTGTATACATGCCTGCTTTTCCAAGAATCCTAAAGCCTAACGTTTGGATGCTGATATTCTACAACCCACCAGGTTCAACAGTATCAGCAGAATCCAAGACAGCTCACTGGCCGGGCTAAAGAGGTTAGAACTACTGATGCTTCACAGCAACGACATCCACAACCTTCCAGATGCCCTGTTCGGCGACATGAAATCACTGCAGGTAAAAACAAAAAAAACAACCAAACAGAGTCTTTATGAGAAGAAGCCCACTTCTGGTTAAATATACACTCGTGCAGTCATTGGCCGCGATGCTTCACAAGAATGTGCATGTGCCGTCAGTCCCGCCCGACACTCGATATGAGCCCTGCGTTGCGCATGTGTATGAGGAATGGCAGGACAACTGCGGCTCGGCCCGCGGATGGACAGACTTGTGCTAAACACAATGATATGAACGGGGTATCTCACGCGGCGGGTTTCGACGAACACACCTCTCCTCAGTAGGTCCTGATGCCGGCGGGTGTGTGTGTGTGTGTGAAGTAACAGGAAGTTGCATTACCAAATTGTGGAGGTTGACTCAAGGTACAAAAAAATGTCATAAAACAAACATTATACACAGAGTGATACTACGTATATCACCATTTCCCTGCATTTTTCCAGGCAGCAAGACCCAAGTATCAATATTGATTCATTCAATATAGCTGATTTTGAGTGTTTAAATTTATTTAAGTTCATTTTTTAATATTCTTCACACCTTCATCATGTCATCGTTCATTCATTCTCTATTCCGCTTACTTTGCACTCAGGGTCGTGGGGGGTTCGGGGGGGGGGCTAACCCAGCTGTCATTGGGTGAGAGGCGGGGTTCAGTCACCTGTCAATCACATATAGAGACACTCAGCCATTCATATCTACCATGTGTTTTTTGGACCGGTGGGGAAATCAGAGAACCCCGATATGAGGGGAGAACATGCAAATTCTACACAGGAAGGCACTCCGTCAGAATCGAACCGGGGACCTTCTTGCTGTGAGACGGAAGCGCGAACCACTGCGCGGCCCATGTCATGTTTCCTTTCCACTTAAATTGGGAACATTCGGCGTCTCCTGCACAGAAACGCAGCTATGCGAGTTCAAAAATAATCTCACTTTAAGCGCTGCCTGCTGTATACGCATTTGAGATTTCTAGAGTGAAACAAAAAACTTAGCAGGACTCAATTCTGTAGCATTTTGGCAAAGATATGATTATTCACTTTGACAGAAATCAGTTAAGTTTTGACTCCCGACGGATTCATAGAAGTATCAAGAAGTAATGCATAATTCATCCTAATGCATCATTTACACGGCTTCCGTCGTGTCGCTGCTCGATGAGAGGAAACACGCTGGACACTTCAGGTCCAACCCAAGGGTAAAATCAGCGGGCAAAGTGACATTACTCAGCACGCATTTGTTTCCTTCATCTCCCAGGTGATGATATTTTTGACTTTGCGAAATAATGGGATCCATATTTTCGTGCGCTGATAGTTCCTCATGCTGTCAGCAGCTGGAACCCTTCCAGAACAGCCAAGTGGCCTCTAGGAGAATGGGACGGGGGCGTCGGGGGGTAGAATTATCACAAGCCTCACAGAGACACAGTTCCGAAAGTTGGTTTTCATGAGCCATCTTAAATTGTGGTGGGTCACACACGACTGGAATATCAGGAGATCCCCGGAGCCTTCCGCTTTGGATGAAGGATCACCATTTATTTTTGAAAAGTTTAGGGGGCGTCATCCAGAGAATATCTGCCCCCCTGCTTTGATATGAAAAATCTATAGCATGACTTTATGATGTGGTGATACATATTTTAATACTTTTTTAATTCCTTACGGGGATTGCTCTCAGCATTTAACCGATCTAGGATGAGCCATTAGCAGTTGGCAGCCATCTAGCGGCGCCGGGGGAGCAGTTAGGGGATCAGTGTTTTGCTCAACAACACTTGACTGGCTCGGAGGAGCTGGGAGTCGAACCAGGAATGTTCGGTGATGATCGCTCCAATCCCCTGCGCCACGCCGGGGTAGGCTGTTCTGTCGGTGTACGTCCTGACAAAACCGCTTTTGTACATCTGGTTCCCAAGCATTTGTCATAATTTCGATTTTCATTGAAGTATTTTCATTATACGGTCTTTGTTACAAGAGCTTTATGGTGAGATTTTGTCTTTCAATGATGCAGCTCACTGTGTTTCCTCCACCCGCTTAGATACTGAAGTTAAGCTACAACAAGCTGAGAGAGATCCCTTCATCTAAGACCTTTGCTGGCCTCTCCTCGCTTCTGCGACTGTACTTGGATCACAACCTCCTCCAGCACATCCACCCACGGGCTTTGCTCCAGCTGCCGAGCCTCCGGCTGCTACGTCTGCAGGGGAACAGGCTACATCAGCTGCATCCTCATTCCCTGTGCACACTGTCCCTCCTGAATACATATTACTTCTCCACACTCAGGTGAGCTATAAACACTCTGAGCGAAGGTAAGATCGGACGGTAAACAAACACTAATAGTGCACTAATAGTGCACAATTAAGGCACTAATAGTGCCTTTGCCATTGAGACCATTCATTCCTGCAGGAGATAAGATCTGAAACGCAACCTATTTGGACGTTTGGGTTAGAGCTGTTGCGTTTAATTTGAATTATCGGCATTCAGGCCCAAGTTTTACCTCTCGAACTCCTTTTCAGATCCGTTCGTGATACTAAGTAGAGCACAGATGTGATCAGATGAATTCCTATGTCCACCTCAAAGGGTTTTTTTCACTTTCCTCCACTTCTGCAGACACCTGGACCTGTCCAACAATAGTCTAACCACTCTACCCAGAGCGACCTTTGAGACAGCACCCCTACTGGAAACAGCTGTGCTGCAGGATAATCCATGGAGTTGTGACTGTAGGATGAACTGGTTCATCTCTTGGAATCTGGCTCACAGAGGTCAAATGTCTAATATGTTCGTTGTTAGCAATTGTTTTGAGAAGTTCCTTACTTGCGGCCATTTGAGACTGTTAACAACATGTGGACGGATTAAGCGTCTCAAAGGGGGGAAATGGAAAAAGAATAAGAAGCAAGTACAAATGAACCACTAACAGCACAGTGTAATCCACTGAGAAATAGTTTTATATTTATATACAAATCGTGTTGTCTTAAAGCTTTCATATCTCACGCCCTGGTTTTTGTTGTGCATTTCTCATTAGCATTCATTTTCTACACCTAGCTAATGGTTGTTATTGAGATGTGAATGAGAGCGTGACTGTGAAATGTCTCTCATTCATATGCTAGATTTAACCTTCCATGCCTGATCCACGATGACACATTGCTGCTTGCAGGCGGCTGATTTATACAGACTAATAATTGCTGTATAATAATGAAGTGATGTGTATCGCAATTTATGGGCACCCATTTAGTCTGAGATATAAATTGTAATTGATACTGAAGAGGAGCTGGCATGACAAATATATACCGCTAATTTGCGCAGATAGACAAAATGGGCTCTCACATGTTCACTAAAGTTGATTTTTCAGAAAATGGCAAAGAATCCTTTGTAACACAATTTTCTTTTTCTCCCTCTCTCAAATAGATGTTATGAAATGTCCAGGAAGTCCTCACTGTCCCATCTGTGCTTCTCCGGATTCCCTACAAGGACAGGGCATGCTTGAACAGACTGAGCTGTCGTGCACCTCTCCTGTCATCCCTGTACAGCCAGGAGAAGACACACCCTTGGAGACAGACGTAGGGGACTTTCGGTCAAGTGATTCCTTCGGAGAGCCTCTAGGCACTGCGTCGTTAGAGCTTTCTGACCTGCAAGGGAACCACGTTGATCTGAGCTGCAACATTCATCACCTCGCAGACTCCCAGGATATTTCACCCCCTCCGGATCTCTCCCTTTCCTCCTCTGCACCGATCGCCCTGGCTCTGACCCTTTCTCTGGATTGCCCCGTGGAGGGGCAGAGCTATGAGCAGCTTTGGCGGATTCTGGCTTACTACAGTGAGACTGCAGTCCATCTTGAGAGGGAGATCATGCTGGGTAAACTCCCGGCCCTTGCTTACCGCTACAGGCAAGCGGAGGAGACTGAAGGATATTATAACACGGGAGTCAGAGCCTCCTTTCAAGCCAGACCCCAATGGCTGCTCCAGTCAGCCATTGGCATTCAGCTTAACAGAGCACAGTCAAATGGACAAAGGGTAAAACTGACATACTCGACAAGAGTTTCTGCTCAACCCGACCCCATTGCCTACCACTCATCCTCCCTCTCTCAACCATGGGTTCTCATTTCAAACAACCAAACCAAACCAGCCCTTGCAGCTGTAGCAGGCAGCATGGTGGAACTCTCCTGCCCTGTTAGGAGTTCTGGTAATGCCAGGGTACAGTGGATACTTCCAGATGGATCTAAACTCATCTCCCCCTCCAGTAGTAAGGATGATAGACTCCAGGCCTCTGCCTCTGGATTTGTTTTGCATAAAGTGAAGCTCGCGGATGCTGGGATCTACTACTGTGTTGCCCAGGCTGGCAAGGACGTAGATGTTCTCCCCCTCTGGCTGGCAGTGGACGAATCCTCTGTTCCACCATCTGGAGAGACAGTCGGGCCCTCTGTTAAGGCAATGGCCGGCCAGCCTGTAAGTTTGTTCTGCAAGGCTTCTGGCTCTCCAGCACCGCACATCAGTTGGTTGTTGCCAGATGGAAATATAGTATGGAGGGGAACAGCCGTGTCACGGCGATTCACCGTGGAGTCCAATGGGACCCTTTCTCTGTCTCAACTGTCCGTACGAGACACCGGACATTACCGCTGCATCGCTGTCAACCAGTATGGAAGTGATTCTCTGTCCATGCAGTTGGAAATAACCCCAAGAAATGCCCTGTCACATCAAGCATCCTTTCTCAGAGAGCCACAGTCAGCCGCTGGCAGGTCAACCAAAATACGAGCGCCATTACTTCAACAAGTGGAGGAAGGATCAGGGGATGATGTTGAAGTAGAAGGGAGAACATTTGTTGTGAAAAGGAAACATTCGAGACGCCCTCACCCACTCTCAAAGAGACGTTATCCAAATGGTAAGCCTCTCAGGCACGGTACTATGAGAGGAGGGGCCTTGAGAAGAGGAGGAGGGCCCGTAATCTCAACTGAACAGAGAAGAAACCGCTTTGACAACAGGTTTCGCACGGCCCCGAACAAACAAAGGATAGACCCTCAGAAATGGGCGGACTTACTCGCTAAGATACGGCAAAAGACCGGTCTGAATCATACCACCAATACCGAGACCACACCTAAACCAGTGGAAGAAAGTAGTGACACAGAAGAAGAAAGATATAGAGAAGATGATGATACAAAGACAAGTTCGACAGCAAGGTCGGAAACTGAAGGGTCATCTTCCGACGACACTGTTGTAAAAGAGGAGAGCCTGCAACAGCCTACAGTTTACCTCATTCATGTGCCAACTCAAACAGCCGTTCAGAATGGTACAGAGTGGGACAGTGAAACGGTGTGGCCAACGCAAGCGCCCACACCTGCCGACAATCATCCAGAGACACCTGTGCAGATTGAGAAAGATTCAGAAACGGAGACGAACTCGAAGACACAAAATGACCCGGTCACTTCTAAAAAAATCTTTGCGACTAATGAAATTGTTACAGAGCCAGTTGAAGGAGAGGAGCCAGAACCGAACCCAACCTCATCCAGAGGCAGACTTCAAAATCCCTCGCAGGGATTAATGCCTAATTCGGTTCCCCGCTCGCGGCCTCAAAGCCCATGGAACTCTCGCAGACGTATCGGACCGCGAAGACGAATCATCAGCAGGTTGAAGGGAAGACTCTTCACTTCTCCTCGACCTCTCCTGGACCCTGTGAACCCAGGGTCACAAAGTGTGACACAGGATTCTTCTACACACCATATGAATGCGGCGTCACTTATGACAACAACCGTATTTCCGGTAACTTTGTCAATGCAGAGTAGTCATGTTACATCCTCACCAAATGCTGTGACAACCAGTCCTCTCTCTCGTATTCTTTCCACCTCTCCTGGTATCCAGACTTCTAAATCAAACAAACTCTTTAACACTAATACACATGCATATGTGATGACTCATTCGGTCAGCATGCCGGGCACTGTAGACTATAGTGACTTTACCACAGGTGTACCGGCAACTACTCACTCCGATGTTGAAGTGACGCATATGCAGACCCGTACCGAAACACACATAGCCCCGGGAAAGCGTGATGATAGAAACCAAAACAAAGAAATTGAAGATAAAGAAAGCAATTTCTCTGCTGCACGTCAAACCTTTGACCTTCTTCCAGCTACTCACTCCTCTGTGGTCACCTTGACAACTACGCCTTTGAGCAACCTCGAGAATAAGCATGACACTAGCTTGCAGGGAGTTTGGGAAGATGCATCTACTGCTGCAGATAGCTATGATACACTTCCATCTCCTGCTGTAAGTACACTTATGCTTCCACAACCTACTACATCAATTACAATTGGTAATAAATTAAGTGTTGCTAATATTCCCATACATACTACAATCATAAGTTCCACAACTGCTCTTCCCACTACTACAACTACAACTACAACTACAACTACAACTACAACTACAACTACTACTCCTACTCCTACCCTTCCTACCACTTTAGCTAGCAAGGTTACTCCTTCGTATGCCACCTCTACTACTACAACAAGTGATATTCTTTTGTTCAAATCCATTTTCACCCCTATCAACTCCACTACTTCCACTGCTCTTGAAACGAGCGCTTATATTCCGAATACTAGAAGTACCGTTTCCCCTCAAAGTCTTCCTTCCACTATGGGAATCGCACAAAGTACTTTGTCTGCATTGCCCACAACAACAAGCTCAAAAAGTACTGGCGCCTTATCCAGAGAGAATCTGAGCATTGGTCAGGTTGACTCCAGAGGGACGCTAGATGCTGGCACTCCATCACAGACTCTAGGTCCTACTGGCTGGAAGAATTCTGGAGCTAATTTGATTCCAGATTCATATGGCAGCAGACCACGTTTACCTCCAGCATCTTTGAATCCGGCTTCGCCAAAGGTAAGCTTGAATGGATTCTCACGCTTCCACCTAAAATGTTTCAGAAAGCTACATACGAAAATAAGCGGGGAGCCGAGATGGGAAAATACTTAGTTCCTTATCCGTTAATGTAGTAGCAAATATATAGGATCTTTGGATTTTTATCCATTCCGTTTTCAGCCACTAATTCAGTAATAGTGGAATTGTATTTGCAGATCAGATATGTATAAATCAACATATCTGTATCTATCTGCATACATCTCCGTTGCTTTCAAGCTATCATTTGTTTTCTCAGACACTGTTTGTCCACAAAATGTCAACTCACACATGCAGAAACTCATCTAGTGACCAAACAGGCCCTCAGGCAAATATTTAGCGGAAAATAATACATAATAGATCTGAAAATAGCCTAATCTAAATCCACATAATCAGCTATTAAACCTCGGGGATATTTTAGACAATTCATCAATTTCATGGATTTTCCAGAGCTCTGCCTGAGTCACTGCAAGCAGCCAAGTGGAAAAAGATGCATGTTCACAAAGCAAGATAATATGTATTAAGAGCCGAATCCCTAAGCATGTAAAGTAACCAATTGAAAATTCATTCCTTCATTCAGTCCGAGAGAAGAACACCAATGACTGTTCATAAGTCAAAGGACGGAAGCTGTATAAAATGTGTACTTCAACCATTGGGGGAAATATGTTATGGACATTTTAGTAGAGATCCCCTATTCTTATTAGTTATTAAAAAAGTTTCAGACAGGATTTTTCAAGTAGAACAGCTCGTGCAGATCTATAATACATGGATCAGTACTCAACATATGTTTCAATTTATCTATTTCTCTTTACAAGTGAAATAAAGAAAATGGTAAAACAGAACTCAACTCAAAGCTGTACTTTCATTAATTCAGCTCTCAGATGCCATCTAACATTTTTAGGGAGTTGTGAATGCTATTATTAATTTTTTATGTGCTACTATAATCTCAATGATCTTTTTTTTACAGGCCCCAGTTGTGAGATCCAGACCAAAGATTGCAGACCCACACATCAGAACAGTGTCTTTCCCAGCAGAGACCATTGCCCGGTTGCCTTGTGAAGCAAAAGGGGAGCCCAAACCTTCCATTACCTGGACCAAGGTTGCCACAGGTAAGCCTGGCTCAGTGAAATTCTCCAAACCGGGAGCATCATGAACAGTATTTTTACTTATTTACGGGTAAACACACTCAGACACACAAACATTAATGAAACACATGTTATATCAAAAGAAATATCAACATCTGCATTCTTGACCTACTTTTATTGAACATCTATCTATCTATCTAAGGAGCTGTGATATCAGTACACTCCAGAGCTCAACGATTTGAGGTCCTGCCAAATGGTACTCTTGTTATCCAGAATGTTCAGCTGCAGGACAGGGGAACATACATCTGCAGTGCACAGAGTTTCCTGGGTCGTGACAGGTGAGGCCACATGTAAAAACGATGGATGTATTGCAAATCCTCTCAATATCATGTACTTACAATGACAATGAGATACATTTGTTTTGTGTTTGATTGGTTTCTTTACACTAACACCCCGATGCAGCCTCAAAACACAATGTCCATAAGAAATTAAGTCTGTCAAATCAGTGTATGAAAAGTGTGACCTATTAACTATGTAACTTCATCATTTTATCTTCAAAAACTGTATCCATGTGTTTCAATATCAAATAGGTGTTTGCTTTGTGCTTCTGTAACAGGTTGATGACAACTCTGGAAGTTTGGACGCGGCCCCCTCGGATTCAGCTGGCCAGCTACAGGGAAGCCACCATCCATCAAGGTGGAGAGCTAAACTTGGAGTGCCGGGCTGTCGGTGTTCCGACCCCCCTGCTCTCTTGGGTTCTGCCAGATCGTTCTGTTCTAACCTCCACGACCAACTCAAGTCATCGAGTCACTGTGGACACAAATGGGACCCTTCATATCTCAGTTACAATGCCCAGTGACCGAGGGGTCTATCGATGTGTGGCCTCTAACTCAGCAGGTGCTGCGAGTTCCTCTGTGCGGGTACATGTGTCCTCATTGCCCCCGATGATTCAGCAATCCAAAGAGGAACACCTGCTCTTGAATCCGGGGGAGCTTGTTTATGTTCACTGCTCTGCCCGAGGTGCCCCGACACCGACTCTGCGCTGGCGTATCCCGGATGGGACAATAGTTCGTCCTTCCCAGTTTCTCCATGGCAATCTTTTTGTCTTACCCAACGGTACGTTGCATATTCGACGAGCTGGACCAAAGGACGCTGGGGACTATGAATGCACATCAACTAATGCGGTTGGAGCTGATAAGAGGACTGTGAGAATTGAAGTGGAGGTGGAACCAAAAAGAGAAAGAACACTTGAAGGTGCAGTAAATGAAGGGGCAGTTGCTGGAACCCTCTCTCCTCCATCTTCTCCCCAGAAAGGCAGAAGTCTGTCCAATCACAGCAACCCATCACAGCCACTCGTCCCTGCTAGACTTTTGCCTTTGTCGCCCCCAGAGAGATCCAAGACCTTGTTGTCGGGCAATTCTCGCTCCTCGTCACACCCTCAGCAACCCACTTCTGCTGACTCATTCTCCACATACCGTTCCAGTTCGAACAAAACGAGACTCTCCTCTACCCTCCAACCCAAACTCCCCAATGGTCGCCACAACAGCATAGCCTCACCTGGATTGGTAAACAACAACAGAGTGACTTATCCTTCCCCATCTGACAGAGGCAAAGCTTCAGCTGTTTTGCATTCCTTGCCTGTCTCCACTTTCAGCAAAGCCCGTATTGTGTCCACCTCACCCTCCATCACTACTGTCTCCTATGGAGGCTATTTGCAGCTCCACTGCTCTGTTAATGGAAACCCATTCCCCATTATAATTTGGAGGACCCCGAGCAGGAAACTGGCAGATGTGCACTTCAGGTACAGAGCGGTACATGTGAATTGTAATATATGAAGAGTACTTGCTAAAACATTGACAACGAAATTCACTAAAACATTGAAATTCAATTTTTCTATCACTTAAAAAAACATTGTAGTATGTGTTTATAATTGTTTTTGCCCTTGCTTATCAAAGATGCCTGAAAATGAGCTTGCAAATTCATTCATGCCATGCAGCGGCAAAATGCGACTCGTTGGTGGTAAACTTTGTCTCTCATTCTGCAACTTGTGTGTTCGTTCATATCAAAGTTTCGACCGACGTCTGAAGGTGCATCCCAATGGCACGCTGTCAGTCCTGGCCGTGACAGAGACGGACATGGGGGACTACCTTTGCGTTGCACGCAATAAGATGGGAGACGACTATCGTCTCCTGCGGGTCTCCGCGGTGGGCAGACCTGCCAAGATCGAGCGCAAGCAGCCGCCGGATCAGATGGTGTCATTCGGCAAACCGCTGAAGGTAAGCAGAAACTGAATTTCTCAGAAGCAAACAATTGACATGACCATGTTTAGCGGATACATGCTATTTCTTTCAACAGCTTATTAATGCATTTGAGCTATTTGAATATTCACATCACTGAAATTATCTTTACTACTAATGAGTACTAGTATGCAAAATAAGATTCACGTATTTCCCGGCAGCACCTTCCAATCAAATTCTGTTTGAAGCAAGGCACTTTCATAGAGGATACAGAGAATCTCCTGGTTCAATTGGCAGTAACACAGCTCTTGGGAGGTGTGTGATTAAGAAGTGTTTATTGTCAGATCCAAAAACACAAACGATAGAGGCGAGACAGCTCTGTCTTGTTGACACTCTTAAATTATTTTGACTATTTTATTGCCGCAAGATACAACCGTTTCCCATGCTTTATTCATGGCCACAAGATGCATCTCGTCTCTTTTCCATACTTGAATCATTTCTTGGGCATCAGATTTAATGGATTCCCATGCCGTAATTAGGCAGTCACCAAACTCTCAAATAGTCGCCACAAAATTTTATCCTGCTGATGAGATATATCTTGCGGCCACATTGCACTCGAATCATAACAATTATGTAAATAAACTCTGGCCACAATTTATGTTTTTTTTTCTTTTCTCTTTGGCCACCTCAGGGCTCCAGTAATTATTTTGAAAACCAAAATGGATTAAGATTTTTCCCAGTCTGCGTGCCAAAATAATCCATCGCCCACTTTCCGCCAGCTATTTTCTGTGTCTGATTTTTAATTAGTTGAAGCTCAGATTGGTGTAAAGCATGCTGCTTTAAATCATTAACGGCAGCCTTCATGGAACTGTACTTTGCACATGAATATTAAAGAGCTCACTAAAATCTGCTCAAGAAGTGTGATATGCAAATCAGTCGACATAACATTAGTATAATGATTGCACTCAGATACGGATGTGCTTTAAAAATTGATTCTAATTACAATGTTGAATATCTTTTTTTTTGGCTTCTTGGAGAGCCCAGACATTGCTTTAAATGTCAGGTATTACTTCTTTCTACCAGGAAAACAAGATGTTTCTCCAGGGATTAGCATTCAAAGCTATAACAATAACACAGGGATTTAAGTCATATTGGCGGTTGAAAAGAAAATACCTGGTTTCTGCAGGTGGACTGCTTGGCATCGGGACTGCCTGACCCAGCTGTCCGCTGGAGCCTCCCAGATGGAACCATGGTTAACAGTGTGCTCCAGGGGGAAGAGAGAGGAGGGCGAGCAAGAAGGCTAACTGTGTTCGGCAATGGGACTTTGCTAGTTCCAGCGGTGGGGGTGGGAGAGGAAGGGGAGTATACATGTTACGCCGAGAATCAAGGAGGTCAAGACACCATGAAGGTCAGACATCATCTCCTTGCAAGCCTCAATTTAGAATTATTCATTCCCTTTCCAGTTTATTTAATTGATTAAAAATTGAATTCAGCTTTATTAGAAATTAAATTTGACTCTAATTTTTGCCCTGAAGGTCAAGGTTAAGGTCATGATGGACTCTCCACCAACCTTTACCGATGACAGGAACTACCACGTGGTTAAAGTGCGTCAGGGAGAAACAGCGACTATCCTGTGCCAGGCTACAGGAAATCCCATCCCAACGGTTTCATGGTTCTCGCCAGCACACCGCCTCATCCAACGGAAAACCACTTTTACATTGGAGCGGGCTGCGGTGTTGAATGATGGCACTTTGGAGGTGCGCCTTGTCCAAAAAATGGACACGGGCAACTACACGTGCCGTGCATCAAACTCTGCTGGGGAGCGAAGCAAGTTGGTGGGCCTGGAGATTGAGGTTCCTCATCATAGACAGAGTGGGCAGGTGGGAGGAAGAACTTGGAGTAGTCAAGCAGGGGAGACCAACAATGGATTTTCCAGTGCGGTCACTGGCAAGCTCAAGAGCAACGACAGCAGTGATTTTGGTTACAGTGATAACAGCAAGGTGAGAAACACCATATTGAGCCATGGCAGCAATAAAGAAACCACCGGGCTCGACCATGCCCACAGGAATGACGGTCAAATTACATTAAGGACGCACCCCACTGAAATTACAAAGCAGCTTGAAGGTGTAAGCAGTGTAGGGCTTAATTGGGCTGGAAACATAGGCGGCGCAACGGAAGACGCTGGAAAAAGTAGCAACATACCTGACATTAAGAGCAGTGGTGGTAGTAATGGAAATAGTCACGGTCCAGTAAGAGCAGGAGATTTTGGAAGAAATCCTGGGAATAGTAACAATGAAGTTACTGTGCCGAAGCTTAGAATGGATCCGCAGCCAAGCAGAGACAACGGCAAGATAAGTGGAACGTCTAGAAATCTTGGGGGGTTTTCAAGTGGCAGACAAACAGAACACTTAGCCAGTCAGACTAGCCATACAGATGAGAGGAATGTTGCCGTCAATAAGGCCACCAACGCCTCTAATAACAAGGTTGTAAGTGTGGTAACAACATCGAAGCGGCACTTGGTGAAAGGCCAGACCGTTCATCTGCCGTGCCCCTCTCATGGATCCTCTCCGCTGACCTGGCTCCTGCCCGGAAATGGGGTGTTGCCATCCCCTTACTACGGCAGCCGATTCACGGTGCACCGAAACGGCACCTTGGAGCTGCGAGGGGTTCGGATCAGTGACGGTGGGACTTTCGTATGTGTCGTCAGAGGTGAGAGGGGGGAGACAAGAATACATGTGGAACTGGAGGTCTCGGACATACAAGGTGAAGCCGGACCTCCTTTCAGGGGATCCCCGCTGCAAATACCTATACAGAGAAGTCCTGCTCCAAACATGGGGCCCCCCTCAGAAGTCCTTCCAGGGTCACATCAATCAAGGCCGATAAATGAAAAAAACCCTGTCCCTCCAAATCACTTGCAACAGGGTCGATCGTCACTTGCTGCCCCCTATCCCGTTGGCCCTCCGCCTTCAAATGGGCTTGCACCAGAGCCAATAGTGAAGTCCCGCACAGCCTCTCTGGTGAGCATCGTGAACGGAGAAACTCTTCGCCTTCCCTGCTCGGTTCCTCAAGACACAGGAGAACGTCAGGGATCCCTCTCATGGACCTTACCCAACAGCAAGGTGGTGTCCAGGGGTGACAGTAGTGACTTTGGCCGCTACCTGGTCCAAGAGGACGGTACGCTTATTGTGCAACGGGTATCAGTGTTTGACAGAGGCACCTTTGTCTGCAAATCCTCGAGTTCTGATTCCTCCACAGTTTCAGTGGTCACGGTTCCCGTCATCGTCATAGCTTACCCCCCGCGCATCACGGCAGGCCCCTCCCCTGTCACCTACACGCGCCCCGGGGTTGCTGTGGAGCTGCCCTGCCTGACAATAGCAACACCCAAGGCGACGGTTACCTGGGAAACACCGGACCTGACACAGCTAAGGGTGATGGGTCATCCTCGTATCTATGGTAACCGATACTTGAGTTCACAGGGATCGCTGGTGATACAGAAGCCCACAAGTAGAGACACAGGATTTTACAGGTGCACTGCGAAGAATGTGATAGGGGTGGACACCAAGGCCACGTATTTACATGTAATTTAACTCAACCACACACACACACACACACACACACACACACACACTCACACACAAACACACACATACACAGGTGTCAGTGTTGACCCATTATGTCACTCTTGCCCTAAAGAACTGCAAAACTCCAAAAGGAGATACTGTTGAAGTTCAGAAGACACTACTAATAGTCTGTTTCTATGTTTGTCTTGTCTATAATGTATATTGTTCCTTTCAGGAATAACAAGATTCTCTGCAGATTCAATGTTTTGATAATGTCTCTGCTAATACATAATTTTGGATTGCTTTATTGACTTAAGACATCTGGTAATATTTTGTGCCTAGTATTTCTTGAACACACCTAATTCCATTTTGAAGTGGCATTCAAGTAAGCAAATGTTTTTTGTCTTTGTAATTCGTGCAACACTGGTTTTCTTCCCCGGCTCTTTGTTGAAAGTTATCTTCGAAGAACTTACGGCAAGTTCTTTTTCTACATATCAGTGTATAATCCAATATAAAATTAGGGTTCTCTAATTAACTTTCACTGAAAATGTAAATTGAGATGCTATCTCCAGGTTTTTTTTTTTTAACTTTAATTTAATTGTGTTATCATGTTTTCATTTTTCTATTATTTACAATCCTATTGCTATATGCATTTATTGTAGGTTTAAACAACAATTCTTCTTCGGTGCATATATAGCATTTCGCCTTATTTACCTATTATCGGCTGCATATTTCATTAAATCAGTGTAAGGTAGGTAATGAGGATATATATATATATATATATATATATATATATATATATATATATATATATATATATATACATATATATATATCAGTTAAACAGATAATGCTCCACCAGCCTTGACTGCATTTTCGGGGGAAGAATGAGACATGATATTTAAAGTATTCATTGATGAGTGATTATAATTATTT
>CAAKHD010004567.1:16629-54035 GCA_901007705.1 Fistularia tabacaria
CGGTGCATATATAGCATTTCGCCTTATTTACCGATTATCGGCTGCATATTTCATTAAATCAGTGTAAGGTAGGTAATGAGGATATTTTTATATATATATATATATATATATATATATATATCAGTTAAACAGATAATGCTCCACCAGCCTTGACTGCATTTTCGGGGGAAGAATGAGACATGATATTTAAAGTATTCATTGATGAGTGATTATAATTATTTTGATATCAGACTTGTAAATGTGTATAACTTGACACGTGTGGCCCGGATTTGAGCCCAAAGTAAGAGGCTCATTAAGCCAAACCTCTTCCCTTTATCTTTTGTTTCCCTTAAATTATTTCTTTCGTAATGTTTCTTGTGAGGACTGTTATTAGTTTTGCCATTTCTTTGTCATAAAGGGAAAAATATATATTAAAGTCCCGCTGTGTTTTTAATGTTCTGAACAACAAAGCGTTCGAAACTTCATTTTATAAATACATTTTTAGTAGCCTTTCCATTTGGAAGCGAGGACATTCGTACCGGATGGGTTCTTGGGCAAAATTGTGCGTACAGGCTGACGAAAGAAAACACCTACAAAAGCGGTGCTGCAACAGCAAAGGCAAGGCCCCTTTCCTCAACTGCATGAGAACAGAAATTCCTTATTTCCAGCTCAGCTGTCAAAGCGGGCAGGTCTTAAACATAGATGAGACACATGTTGCTGACATCATATTTCTCTCTCTGGGACATGCAGTAAAACTCAGCCTCCAGTGCCAGCAAAAGCAACTGTACACACCACCTTATATGCGCTCACTCACACTTCCAGCAACAACCCTTTTTTTAAAAATCGGGCCGTGACTGCTGGAATCTGAAGGGATGAAAGGTCGTCACTGTAGTTTGTTAACGTATAATGAATGGTAAAACTCACTGGCTGGTTAGTGAGATGAGCAGCAGAAAAGGTATTATGACTATGAATAAAAGGCCTTAAATTGGGGCTTTTGGTCATTTTGGATCCTTTTCATTCATTAATTTTCTATTACGTCTATCCTGCACTTGGGGTTACAGGCGTGCTGGAACCTATCCCAGCTGTGGGTGAAAGGTGGGGTTCAGCCTGGACCAACTGCTAATCAATCACACATAAAAACATACAACCATTCACCCTCTCATTCATACGTCATATGGAGACATACAACCATTCACTCTGTAATTTCGCATGTTAGGACCATTTAGGGTTCCCCAATGAACCTTCTGCATGTGTTTGGACTGCGGGAGGAAACCCAGAGGAGGCCCATGCTGGCACCGGGAGAACATGGAGACTCCAAACAGAAAGGAATCAAACCTTCTTGCTGTGGGGTTAAATTGCTAACCACTCCGCCACAGCCGTATTGCAGTAATGTAGATGTCATCTGATTACATTGTTGTTTTCTTTAAACTGCTACATCTATAACAGGCTGCAGCAGTTCCATGACTAGCACACTAGAAATAATGCGTTCATTGCGTCTGTGTAGACACATCACACATCCCACTGGATGAAGACACTCCACAAACACTCCAATACGAATTCCTGAAAAACAGTTCTTCGGGACCTAATGCGGGGGAAACACCATCGCCTGATACATAATTGATAGAGCACTCGTCTCTGGAAGATCAGCGGAAAAACACGTGATTGAATCCAAAGGATTTATTTGCGTTAGCAACTCCAGCGATGTGAAAATACAGGGAGGGGGGATCGAAGCCTTTCATTTCGTAGTAATAATGCGACGATATGACTGGAAATAATTGGAAAATGATTCCTGTACAGGGGATCCCCATGTGAGCGGAATCACCTTGCAGTCGTCATCTGTCAGACGCACACCAACTGATAATTTCTTCTATTACGGCAACTAAAAACCACCAGTTCAAATTGAATTCAGTCAGATTCAATTAATCTGAGCCTTTTATCCGTTATTTCCCTTTATCCCCCTTTCGTCTGACATTTCTCGTAGGTGTGACTCATCTTCCCTGTATTTCTCAAAAATGAACGGACGATTTTTTTTTCGGGGATGCACATTGTCAAAGCTCAACCTGTGCAGTAATGAGGTGATGGAAAAAGAAGTGGAGGAGGACGTATATTGTAGCAATTAGGGGGTCTTGATGTTGTATCCATGGCTTCACTCAGCCGTCGTCATAGAGATTTCATGGACTCGACTCAACCGGAACACAGATGGTACATTAAAATGAAATCCCGGGGACAAACACGAAACATAAAACACATGCGTGCAAGAAAAAACAAAGGAACACACGGTGACTTGTAATAAAGAGATAATGACTGCAAACACGATGCAGTAATTCCCCATCTACAGCTGTGCGTGATTGGGGTTCAAAAAGAAAAGACTGCATTTGAGCTTCTTTTTCATCAGCGACAATCCAAAACACGTCCTCTGTCACACGCTCGACGCTCCATCTTTACACAGTACAGATCCGATACGGAGGAGCGTCGAGACTGCGTTGCGAGAAAAGACGGGCTGGGTCGAAAGATCATTTGACCTACTTTTACGGAATTCAAAAGGAATGGGGTTGAGAAAATGTATGACCGGGACATTACATCTTCTGTCGTAAATTCATAAATCAAATCTCGTGGTGTGCAGCAACTAAGCATATGTACATTAAGGACATTTCTGTGTTTTACTTTTGGGTGGAAGTTGTTGAGAGTTTCACTGAAGTACACCCTGTCGACTGAAACTTCCTGCTTTTACAGAACTGGGAGTTTGAATGCCAGTGTTGAAGTACGAGTTCCTTTCTCAACGGTTGAAAATACTTTGTCCTCCATTTTACAGTCAAATGATTCTCACTCGTGTTCATCAAATTATCAGATGTGAGGCGGCATCTGGATGATGCGCCCGGCGTCGACTGGAACTGAGATCACGCTGAGCTCGACCGGACCGGCGACCAATTCCAAACCGAGGGGGATCTGCTTAAACTCACGAGTTCAGCGAGGTTCACGTCAGCTCCAGTCTGACCTCGGCTGAGAGTCGGTGACCTCATCCTGAGACGGCGTGACCTCAGCTTCGCATGGTTACGCCATGGGAGATGACTGGCTGCAACGTCCCGCGCTAAATACTTCTGAGGACGAACGCTGGATTTTCACATGCACCGATCATGTAGTCATGGAGATGTGAGCTTTGTCTGGGCATGTCGTAGTGCCTGCATTTGCGTGCGTGTGTGTGTGTGTGTGTGTGTGTGTGTGTGTGTGTGTGTGTGTGTGTGTGTGTGTGTGTGTGTGTCTATGTCTGCTTTGAAGGGTGTGTTGACCAGCTGTTAATGATGCTCACATGTCAGGGAGTCTCCACTCTCAGGAGAAAAGTCTGACTCACGGGCGAACTGGCCTACTTTTACTGGGCCTGGAAACTGGACCACTGCAGAACATACACACACACACACACACACACACATACATACACACAAATGCATACACACTCCCACACACACGCACACACACACACACACACACACACACACAGAGAAACCCAATATTGCCCAATATATGGCTGAATATTTCAGCACAGTGTTGAACAAGCTTTGCTCTCATGCGAGGGCATTGTCTGTTTGACTGGCAGCATTCAAATATTAGTAACAAAAAGGAGCCGTACAGATAAAGAACAAATAGAATAAAACAAGAACAGAGAATAAAAAAGAATAACGAATAAAAAAGAATAAAGATCAAACCTGATTGCTTCCCCGGGATGACAATCGCATTTTCGTCCGCAACACAAAGTGAGTCATTGAGGAAAAGCAGTGTAAATACGAGTGGTTGTTTTTCAGAGGGAGTGTGTAACCGCTGGGCCAGGTCCGACTGAAACCTTCGGCCCCCGGGATCGGCCCCCGCCCTGCCAGGACCCCGGTTTCAAGATAAGCGTTGAAGACAATGAATTAATGAAGGCCAGCTATTGCTTTTGACAGACCAGAAGCCTCTCCGGGAAACGTTTCCATCCTGCTTCACTCGGATCAAGGCATTCCTCCGCAGACCGCGTCCAAAATTTTCCATCGTCACAAATGACATTGAAGGTTTTGAAATTCGGTGACATAAAACGTCTTCCGGTGCGGCCCAGTGGCGAGCACCGCCACTTCACAGCGAGAAGGCTCCTGGTTCAAATCCAACAGGGGACTTTTCGGTGTGGGGTCTCAATGTTCTGCCCGTGGTTCCTCTGGTTTTCCTCCGGCAGTCCAAAAACATCCAGGAGGTTAATTGGCGACCCAAACTGCAGGATAAGCTGTATATCTGGTGAAAGAATGAATGAATCAGCCTTCCTTAGCTCTGTTTAATGCTGTTAGCCAAACGCAAAAGACTCATAGAGGCACCTGGAAGGTGGACAATCTCCACTTTTACATTCAGACAATGACCACTGATGGTGACCGGCCTGTAGGTCTCCTCATAAAAGGCCCGCGTGCGCGGCGCATCACGGAGACGCTGCACTGTTGATAGGACCGTCTCCTGCTGTTAGATCAGCTTTTGGCCTGTTGACAGAAGCCCATCTGTGGTGACCCTGCTGTTAATACACAGCAGGACACCGTCTGCCCTGAAGTGCTCCCTCTGTGGTATCGAGCGCTGCGGCGCGTGGAGCCGCAGCAGCACTGCAGCCCCGAGTCCGGGTCAGCCCGCTGTTGACAGTCTGCCGTGACGGTAAACGGTGCTTGGCTTTTGGGTAAAGTGACACACTTGAATGTAGTTTGTCTGTGAAAGAGCAAGAGGAAAGCTGCGATCGGTTGACAAACACTGGCAGGAGGAAAACACGCTGTCGGATACGGGAGACCTTTACTATTACCATAATACTAGTAAGTAAGCCAAGCCTTAACCAAATATCCAGTGTACGTCTATTTATGAAAGGTGATTTTAGCATTTTTTAGTCCCTTCAAAAGTTTTCTTCAAAGAACAAAACCTGACTGTGTGAGTCAACAAGCGTGGGATGATTTACTTTATTAATTATTTAGCTTCTTTCTTTTTTTCCCACACAGTTGTACAACTCTGACTCACAAGAGGCCAATGTATGAGTTGAAATTTACCAACAGCAGCTCAATAAATCAGAAGTTAATCGCGCGTCTGCACATCAACAGCATGAGGTTCAAAATAATGTTCTGGCCCCAAAGACCAGAACGAAGCAGGCGCACTTGCAAAATCCTATTGTAATCGAGGCTTTAAATATAAAGATAATAAACACGCACAATATTATTCCCTAAAGGAAACAACCCAGGGAACTTAAATTTAGATTTTAAGCCCCAAAGTAACACAGCCTCCCACCTGCAGTTTCTTTAATTCATTACGGTGCAATATAAACCTCATGGACAATTTGTGGGTGGGTATGTGAGGCAGAACGAATTGCAACCCCAAAGCTGAAACATCCACAATGTAATACTTCAAATATATTATATGGCTATATGATAAGACTCCAGTTTGGAATATTTCATGCGGAGTATCCCACTGGCCAATTTTAGACACTTTCATTTTTAACAAAAAGCCCAAAATGGATGTAAAGAAACAATTTTCCACCACTGCAGTAAAATGCACTTCAGCCTCACAGACTTTTCAGAGGCTCTTTAATAAGATGGACAAACATTACCTCAGGGGAGGAATGTGTAAAGCTCTGTGATAAATCCCTGAATTCTACACGATGTTTGACGCTGGCTGCTGCATTATGCTGCAGTCCGCGCTGCATTAAAAGGAACAAGTGAATCTGTTGCATGAAGAGATTAAAAGGTTATCTTTAATGTCTCGCGCTCATGTCAGTCCCCGCTTATAAGATTTGATCACATTTATTTTGGATTTTTTTTCCCTGGAAAATCATGCTAAAATACGGCATTCGTAAATGCACAAATCACCGAAAACAGTCCGCAAATGATGACTATGACAGTAGCAGTAAATATCAACAGCCGGTGGGTCGACGACTCGTGGAACCGCACGGTTTAATTCAGGCTCTGGATTAAAAAAGAAACACGATGGTCATCAAACCGGTATTACTACACAGGTGTCAGTATTCTTTATTCGAGTACTGAGGCTATTCTCAATTCCAAATCCGATCCACGAGACAGAGCAGGAGGATGTTAGAGGGCTGACAATCCCTCGGGTTGGTTCGAGGCTGAAGACCATCCTTGGTTTTCAATCGGGAATGTCTTTTTTTGAATTCGAGCAGAGCCGCGTTCGGTCAGACACTGCTCTATGCCCTGCGATTACAGACGTAGATGGCGGAGCAGCTGTGAGATGAACGTTTCTCCTGGGATGGCGAGCAGAGCGCAACCCTCAAACATTCGCTCTCCAGCCAAAAACTAAAGAAAGGAAAGGGCGGCGTGCAGGCTGCGGCTGGAACAGCAAGACCCTGCCATACTTTCACAGGTGAGTTTGTCCAAAGTGATTTAGGATGAGGAGGATTAACGGAGGAAACAAAAGGATTTTTTTTTTTTTTAATCGCGCCCAAAGGAATGCATGAATAAACACATACATATGGAGAGGATGAGGAAAGCCATAAGTTGGCAGATGCAAGTCGGCTGCACTTGAAACAGTCGTTAGATGAGATTCTGAGGAGTCCTCCGAGGCTTTTCGTCAGGAAAGGTACGATTACGGTCGGAGAGGTCAGAGTGGAAGGACGCAAAGGTTGGGGAATAAAATGTGCGGACTGGAATAGGCGCCAGGAGAAACAGAAAGGGCTGAGGGTAAATAATTCAGGAGTGTTAGCTGACACCTGATGAAAACAATTAGACCTGAATGAGATGAATTTTGAAATTCTCTCGCCGGCTCATATTTGAAATCATAGCGGAGTGTGTTAGAACTGGCTTCGATTCACCCGCGAGTCTCTCCCTCGCAGCCGTGCCTATTTTTCTCGACCCCCTTTCGGGCCAAAAAAACAGTGCAGATGCACGGCGGTCCGATCAGCCTATTTCTGCTTCACTCGGGCCCCTTGAATTTCCTGGAATGATATTAATTGTAGAAACCTTTGAGGCTGACACTTTTGGAATTCGGTGAGCCCAACTTCAGCCATGACGCCTGTTGTTCATCCCCGCAACAGCCATCGTATTGTAGCGAGACCATTTCTGATTCTTGGGTCGGTTGCGCAGACGGAGCCACAGTGACCTCCAGGATAATCACAGCCTCACGAAACTTCGCCGCCACAAACTAGAGTCCGGGGATATACCGAGGGTGTGCGGCATTCCGGGGTAAAGTGAAGTCTCTTAGCAGTCCGGAGAGTAAAACCACGCCGTCCACTTGCCAAAAATGCAACTCGTACAATGGAGTGTTTCACAACGGGCGCCACCGGTATTACTGTGCTGAGAGTCATCCCTCTACTCGGTGCCCTGAGAATCATGTTGTCTCATTAAACAGAGATACAGTCGGAGGAACGCTAAGAACACAAAATGCGATAGGATCGTAATGGAAGAAAGAGATACAGTGCTTACTCAGAAAAGGAACGGGGGGGACAAAGTAGTGCTGGGAATTTTTGTGAAAGGAAAGTGAGGAAGAGGCAGAGGGAGGAAGGAGGGGACGGGGAGACATCTGTTTTGTGTCAGATACAGGTTAAAGGCTGATAGCAGGGGCTTAGAGGGAGAGAATGATTGAGAACGAGTGAAGGGATAGAGGGAGGGAGAGAAAAGGGGAACAGAGGACAACAAAGGGAAGGAGAGTGGAAAACATGATTGACATTTTGAACTGGGAAAGACAAGTATTTAGAACCAGAATATAGAAATACAGACACTTATCATTCTCTGTGTGTGTTTGTGTGTGTGTGTGTGTGTGTGTGTCTGTGTGCGCGCGTGCACTACGCAGCAATTATGTCAGAGAAAATATGAATAATGGATTACGACTAACTTCAAGTCGTGTTCAAGCTTCATATTTGCATTGGGGCCGGAACCGGGTTGGAGTCGGGTTAAGCCAGCGGGGTGTCTTCTAAAGCCATGCAAACAGCTTTGCGTGCCTGAGACGGACGGGGGAGCGAAGCGGAGATAAGAAGAGTCAGATAAGAGGGAGACCACCAGAATAAAATTCACACGGAAAAGAAACCACAGCAAAAGACAAAAGAGAGAAAGCTGGGCAAGGAAGCAATAAAAGACACGGTATCACAGAAAGGGCTGCTGAGTATCAGGGAGAGGCAGGAGGGTGGTATCACAGACTGCGTTTGCAGTTTTACCGTCTCGTCTCCCCTCAGCCCTTGTCGAAAACCTCCAGTCTCCTGTTCTGTCATTTGCATTTTTCCCATGCGTGGAGAAATACCAGACTGCTGCTGGCGGTTTGGGGCTAAGAGGCTTCTGCAGGACAGATGCTGTGCAAAACAAAGCCGGACAAAGACGGGCCACAGATAGAAATGCACTGGTAATATAATTCACCCTCCCAATGAAAGGCAAAGTATATATTAGATAAAATAAATTCATCTGAGCTATTTTCATTTTTCTACCAACAATGGGAAAGGCACAAAACCCTTAATGATGCTTTTCTTCAGCGAAAGGCAAAGGGAGATCTTGGCAGTGCTAATGTAATCTGAATTTTATCTTCTTCGGGGGCAGGGGACTTGGCGGGAGGGAGAATAAGAGCGAGATACAAAGCGATGGAATATAAAAGAAAAAAAGAAGCACAAAGAGCTTCAGCAAGAGGGGAATGAAAAGGCGGGGATTGTGTTTTCGGAATCGTGGGCCGCGGTAACGGCCATGTCTTCCTATTCCCCGGTCTTTCACAGCTCACAGCTGCAGAGTGCACCGGGTCGGCCGCTGGTGTGTCGCATCACCGGAAAAGATGATTTAGTCACACAATTATTCCCTGTCTCTTCCTCCATCATCACTTAAAATGCAATCTGACAATATTGAGTCATCGTTTCGGTAAGATGAAGTCATCGTCCGTGTCTCATCTGCTCCCGGAAAATGTCAGTGGAGATATTTCGGCAATTTTTTCTCACATTAATAGTGATCTTATAAAGAGAAACTTGTTAATCGAAACTGTATTAGGAAATTCTTGTTTAATATCCCGTGTGTCGATCAACCAGGTAAAAAAGATAAGCTTTCATTCTGCAACGTAACGCAAATATGAGATTTACTGGTGATTTTGCGCATATTGTGACCCACCGAGGCCGTTTTGAACCCAGATGAGGAAACAAGCAGGAACTTTGAGGGGAGTTTTCTTGCAGCACTGCATGGACAGGCGGGGATGACGTCCATGTGGCCGTCAGGGCATCGCCTGGTTGAATTGGTCGTTGGTAGAGGCCGGCAGATGGCTTGCAGAGCGGGCAATCTTCATCAAATGGGACTGCAGGTACTTGGAATCCTGAGCGCCGGGAACACTCCGGATAGAGATAGATCAAAAAAAGCGTACTTGAAAATCAATGTCTTCATTCGAGCAAAGCAGCTGGGCAAGTGCTACACCGCAGGGCCGACATTCAGAGGAGTGGATTTTGAACCAAAGGTAAAATAATGCAGCGTTTGAGGTAAGGGAGTCAGCCTGACAGACCAAAGACAGGAAACTGGGCTCAGTTAAGATTACGTGTGTGATAGTCAGTAGCCGAGGTTGTAAATGTGCAAAAACAAGATCCCCGTTGAAAGTCTCAACGTGGGCGAGAACAAACCCAGCGGAGCCGAGAGATGTGATGTGCAATCGCTCGAATGCCGGGCGAGTACCAGCACAATTATTCAGATAAATATTGATTAAAGCAGAGATGTGTTTTTTTTTGCCACATATCTTTGTTACAAATAGCACCGCATAACTCTGCGTATATTTATATCTTTATTCTATCGTGTTTATCTTCATCTATTTCCTCTTGTATTGATCCTTCAAGTTAACCATTGAACGCTGCTGCTGTAAAAGCTGAATATCTCCTCTGGGGAACGTAAAAGTCTAATGTTTAAGGCGATTTAAGGCAAAGACCACACCGGCAGCAAGCAACGAATCAAGATATATGGAGGGAAATTAGAAATGTTTCTACATTTTAAAATTCCATTTGCCACGCAAGAGAAACACTTTTGTAAAGGAAATAAAATTAGTCTAATGATAATTGGCCTCTCTGTCTAGGTATATTGCTCCAGGTATATATGAAAGATAATCCCTCGCAGACTGCGGAAGGTACTTGTGGTGCTTTTGTTCATGCATTAATTCGTGCCCTTGTGTGTGTGTGTGTGTGTGTGTGTGTGTGTGTGTGTGTGTGTGTGTGTGTGCGTGCGTGTGTGATTACGTTGGATAGACAATCGAGCCCATGTAGTCAAGCATGCTGTGTGCATGTCAACATGGATTTCTGTAACGGAGGTGATTAATCCAGGCTAGGATTGCCATAGACCTGGAGTGTGTGTGTGTACGTGTGTGTGTGTGTGTGTGTGTGTGTGTGTGTGTGCGTGTGTGTGCGTGTGTGTGACGCCACCATCGGACCTTCAACAGGAGAGAGTTTTGTGAGTCAACCCGAGGAAACCTGAGGGCATCTGACTCAGCTCGCAACTGGGCTAGCGTACGTTAGCGTTTGTGCACGTGCGTGCAACTAAAGGTACGTCGTGTGTCAAAGAGCCACAAGCCGTGCGAGTCGGACCGGGATTTCTGTTCGATCAGATTTCCAACGTACGACACCCAAAGCAGTGTCGTTGTTCGATCTATATTCAACGGAAGTTTTCCAACGCGGTTTCCATGGTGATGACAACGGATGACCTGATATCAAACGAATCGAGGACCCGGCCAGAAGACACCTCTCTGACCTCGGCTCGGGACTGAACTCCGGTTTTGGATGACAAATGCAATCTGATCTGTTTCTGTTCGGAATAGAGAATAAGGACAATACCAAAAGCAGCCGGTGAGGGGGGAGAAGGGGGTTTTGTAAAATCAGAGACCCCAACGGACACACGAGAGTCTGAGGAGGGGAAACATTCCCGAGGGCTCCGGGCTGATGCTCAGACAGGCGGACAGAGGACTCGCTAAGCGGGCTCAGATTCGCCGGCCGCCGCCCGCTTCGATTTTCTGGGTGGGTCGGGCGTGAAACATTTGAAGTTGGGGAAATTTAAAGCGTGGAGTCTTGCTGTAGGATTTCCTGTGACCTGATAGTCTCACCGGCTAGATTATTACCAGATTTACATCTAAATACCAGCACTTACTTATCCTTTTTTTTTAATATATTTTTTTAAAACCTTTGGAGCCTTGGCTGGAAATAAGGCAGATAGAGGTAATTGTAAAATACAGCATGACTTTATTTTGGAATGGTTACAGATGCTTGTGTAACCACGGTAATGCCATTCAATTTGTCCATATTGTACAGAGGAACAGCCATTTTTTTTACTTCATATTGCTTCCACGTGTTGTATCATACATTTTTGCTGTGAAATGTGTCGAGAGCTTTGGGTTCATTTATCAAAAATACACTGTAAGTGGTAACATGTCATTTTAAGCTCAACATTGCAATGGGCAAATGCACATATGGCTGCCCATATTCATTATTTCATTATCTATAGAGCTGAGTGAGAGGTCGCTCACAAAGCCACGTATAGAGAGATACAAACATTCACTCTCGTTCACGACACACAGGCATCAAGTATTCACTCACTCACATCCATCCATCCATCCATCCATCCATCCATCCATCCATACTTCATATGGACATACAACCATCCACCCTCTCACCCACACGTCATATCGAGAGAGGCGAACATTCACTCATTCACACATCATTTATAGCCGTACAACCATTTACCCAATCATTAAATTTGATAATTTCTTACAAGTATTCATGGTGGAAAACAGTCAAATGCACACACACACACACACACACACACACACACAAAAACGCATGCACACACACATGCACACACGGCTGGAGTTTTTTTTTTTCATCTTGTCATCGGACAGAGAAAGAGGACCAGCCAAATCAAAAAACCTTACTTGACCTCTTGCCTTCCTCTCAAACCCCCCCCCCTTCTTCACTCCCTCCCCTCCTCCATCTCTGCACCACTTCATTCGCTCTTTCCCTTCTCCTTTCATCAATCATCCCCACTGCCCTGCCCCTCATTCCCTGTATCTCCTGTCACCCACTCCTCACCCCCTCATCCGTGCCAATTTTCCCTCCGTATTAGTGAATCAGCAAATTTCCGGCTGAACCCCCCACCCCCACCCACCCCCCGGTCTCTCAGTCATCCATTTCCCACCCGCTCCAACAAATCCACCGGGCAGAAGCTGCCCCCTGATACCTCATCTCCCGTCCTCTACCCTTCTCCAAAGTTCAGATTCATTTTATTAGCATTGGCAGCGTTTTTATCCAGCAGTGAACCTTCTCACAGGATCATCCGCGCTCGGCTGCCAGGATTCTGTCTACCCACCGTTTCGAGGGTCGTCCTCTGCGAACAGCTGCCCCGACTGGCGTCCACCTCGTCTTCGCCTCCACCGTATCGCTGATAGAATCACCGCTGCAGAAGTCGAAGGTGCGGGCAAATGAAAAGGGGTTACTTCAAAACAGGATCTCCATAAAATCAATTTCTGATCGTTTACGATGTACGAGAGTAGCCAAACTGTAATTTTCTTTTTTACTTTCTTTACCTTGTCCAGTTATTTTCATAGATTTTCATTGATTTCCATCATTATTTTTTGCAATTTTTTTTTTTTGTTAATGTCATGTTGACATCAATGATTGCTTTTAAGGGTTTTCTCCTGATCCACTGAAAACAGTGGAGTGAATATGCCAATTAAGAAAAATGGAACAGGTAAATAAGCCAAGAATTATATTAAATTTCCGGTGGGATAGAAATGTCTTAAAAATGCAACAACACCAAAAAAATGAAATCAATTTAAAAAAAAACAACAACAAAAAACAACCAAATAGAATATTCACAGCAGTCACACCGACAGATGACTTAGAACATAAAAGAGACTTTTTCTGGCTTCGCCGTCAGACTCAAGAATTGTCGGGGACTCGTTTCCAGAAGGACAAGAGCAATATTTTACTATAAATTACTTTTTTTTTTTAAAACAGGTCTTTACATATGATCCATGAAATTATAACAGAGACTGGAGTCCGAGGTAATTTGCTTTTAGGTTGTTAAGTGCGCTTGAAAGAAAACAAAAAACACCTTCTTTTTTTTGTATTGACCGAGTTTAAACTCTTATACCATTTTCCACAAGTGTGATAAAAATGCGGGGCAGAAACAGATCATTTGGGACATAAATTGAAGCTAGTTGTAGTTGCTGCAGATGGAGGACGGCGGCATCCCGTAATGGCGCTCCGGGGGAATCTGTACCGATGATGTCCGGGACTTAAATAAATAAAGAGATAACCGCAGTGCAACAATTACAAGACCTGGCTGGAGCTCACAACGATAATGTCTGGCAAGAAGACCGGAGGCTCCATCTGTGTGCGCGGTCGGACTGAAATTGAATAAGGCTCCGTCAAATGAGGACAGAGCGCCGCTTGCCGAAGGCCTTGCTGGACAATCAACACCTGATTATTTAGTCTCCCTTTATTTTTTTTTTTCTCCTCAGGATGTGCAGCGAGACAGAACTCCGTGGGCCGTGGAACACTGGGTCTTCGGACCAAAGTGCAGATGCGATTTGATGATGCGAGCGGGGAAAAGTTTCTGTCGGGGATTAAATGTCCGAGCATTACAGCAGGAAACACTTGAAGACGACCGGGTTCAGCCTGAGGTCATGCTGAATGGAGCACCTTGTCGACACACCAGGAATTATTCTCCAGAAACCCTTTGAATTCTGACTTTCTTGCTGCATTTAAGAGACTCAAACCGCAAATCCTTTTGCATGTCCGTTGCCACAATTGCAGATATCGCAATATATTCTTAATTTTAATGTTGAAAAATGGCTTCCGAACAGCATTGTGAATTCAGTCATTTTCATATTTACTTCCTGTTTTGCGATCTGAAAGACACCCCATTAGTAACAGTGCACTTGCTTCAGACTGACACATGTTTACTGCACACGGGCCCCCGCGGCTCCTGCGTCCTCCTCTCGGGCTGTGATCGTTTCCGCTCCTCTTTTGCTTCATTTCTCCTTTCGGAGCCGGGGGGGGCCTTCTCTCCGACCCAGGCTGTCTCTCTTCATCTTCCTCCTTCCTCTCCACATCAATATCTCTCAATCTCTTCTCCGCCCTGCAAACAGAGTGACCCTTCAGTCTGCTGTCGCTTCTGCGCCTCCAGACTCTTCGCCATCTCTCTCAGTTGCGCTCCATCTTTCTCTCTCTCTCTCTCTCTCTCTCTCTCTCTCTCTCTCTCTCTCTCCTGTGGGTAAACATGACCCATGCTTCGATCATCCTCTTGTCTTTTTGTCATTTTGCCCCCCCCCCCCTCGCTCGCTGTTCGTTTCTCCTCTCCCCTCCCGTTCCCTCGCTTGCCCATCCTGCCATTCATCTTCCCTCTCCCGCTCTTCTAATCTCTGGAGCCATGTCAAATACCTCCATCACTCCGCTGCCATCTTTCAAGAACATTACATCTCCTCCTTGCTCCGTCGCTCCACCGTGTCATCCGTCTTTTTCCTCCATGATGAGATGTCTCCCGCCGAAGAGCCCTCCCTGGACAGAATCAGCCACGACTGCGACGGAAGACCCACACGATAACTATTAACTTTGTGTTGCGGGTCATTCTTAGTCCTTAAAAGAAGATAAAAAGATTCATGTAACTTTTTATTTAAATATCACGCAAAACATCCAAGAGAAATAAATCATAAGATCTCACTTTTCTTCCTCTTTCCTGAAGATAATTCTTCTACGCTCCATGTGGCTCCGCTTCTCCTCAAAAGCCTCTCCTTTCCCCTTCCTGCCGTGATTCTCTTTTATTGTTTTTGTCATATCCATGTTTTTTTAACCTCCACTTCAGGTGGACCTACAGGTTTTGATTAGTCTGGCAGTAACTCTGTTTTTCTGAACCACGCTTCCTCCTGTCTCCTCTGATTCCTTTTCCGCTCCCCGAGTTGGCTTCCCAGTTCCATCTCCTGTGCATCCACATGAATCACAGAGACCGGTCTCCTTCAAGAGGCGTATTTTGATCCATCCTTCTGTTTAACCCTCCAGGACAAAAAATAAAAAAGCACGCTTCAATTTCTCATGCGCTCGTCTGCGCCTTATTGGTCACACCTGGAGTGCTTCCGCGGCTTTGCCTACTCTCTCGCTATCATTTGATCCATGGCCGCCTCCCCTCTGTCGCTGACCATCTCCCCCTTTTTCCATTATCTTTTCCTGCTCCGTGTCCCGTCCCCGCTGCCCCGCCGCTTGGCCGCAGGCCCCCCGTCACCGTGAGTTATAGTTGGAATATCTGATTAGTGCTTGTGAATGGTCTCAAACCGCTCGTGGCTGCATGTGATTGGGTCTCCCGTTCAAAGACTTTGTCAGGAATAGTTCTGATTCATATTCTGATGACATACTTGACTTTGTCACGTCGCCGGGCAATTGAAGTAATGAATGTTTAAAAAGAAAATTCTTCTTTGGGGCTTTGTTTTGTAATATCTCACTCCTGTATCTAGTTGTTTCACCGTTTCTTTGCTCGAATTATATTACTTTTCAATCTCGATCAAGAAGCCAATCAGTGCAAACGCGATTCCTGAAAAACAAATTAAGCTCAATTGAGTGCGGTGTCCTTGTCAAAATCTTCGGGTCGTGGCAACTGGATTTGAAGTTCTTCACTTGAAGATGTTGCACCCCTCAGCCGAGAGGCTTCTTCAGTTCATGGACTGGAGTTCAGTTGCCACGACAAGAAGACGTTGACAAGAATTCACCATGACCTGGGTGACTGAGAACCTCCAGTTAAGTGCGGTTTCTTTTTAGTATCAAACGCCTGAAATGCAGCTCACACTGTGCGTGAATGAGTGCAGACCATTTTCATTCATTCGCTCAGCCATTCATTCATTATCTATACTGACTATCCTGCAGTCAGGGACGAGGGGAGGGGCGGAGCTTATCCCAGCGGCTGCATATAGAGACATGCAACCATTCACTCACTCATTCACACAATATTCAGAGACATGCAAACATGCACACGTCTTGGTAAGTCCATCACACATGACGATCCCGTCTCACCGTGATCACATCCCCGAGTGTCAGTTCTTGCCGTTTCTGTGTCAAGGTGTCCAATGTGAGTGTTCTGCTTGGCAGAACGCTGAATTTCTGCAGAAACGACTCGCTCTTGCAACCTAATTTAACTGGGACATTTTTGCCCCGAATCAAAGCATGTGATCAGGTTAACGTCTGCGAGCTGCTCTGAGCTGCTAAGCTGCAAAACAGATGAGGGTGCCGGAGCCAAATTCTGTCATTTAACGAGGCATTTAGGGATGGCAAGATAAGTTGAATGCTCTGTGCGTGGATACGTGTGTGTGTGTGTGTGTGTGTGTGTGTGTGTGTGTGTGTGTGTGTGCTTAGATGTGAATTCCTCATGCTTTAGATAAAATAAACTACTTTAGAATATGTGCACAGAATTTTTTTTTATGAGTCATCATAAAATACAAATTGCATCAGGAAAATCGATCAAACAAATGTGCGTTTTGAAACACTGGTCTTTCTCGAACATTGCTTACATTTTTTTCAAATGCATGTCTTTTTTTTTTTTTTTTTTTTACAAATTAACTTTTCCCTTGTTTCATGGCGAGACAAAAAGGTCAACTCTCCTCCCTCCTTTAGCCAAGTTATTAAACTATCTGTTCCTCATCAGACCCCACCTTCCTAAATACTTCCTGTCACCAGAGGAGATGGGGTGTTCAGGCTGGCAGGGGGAAGTGTTGGAATCTGATGTAAAGTGAATGTATGAGAGCATTTGTGTTTCATGATATGAGGAGTACCTTTACAGAAAACGTATATGTGTCTCTGTGTGAATAGACCGCCAGTATTTTTTGAGCATATGGCACAAAATGTGACACATACTGAAACACACACTGCGTCACAATAAACACACACACACACACACACACACACACACACACACACACACACGACAACAACAAAAGACGTCCTGAGGCAGTAAAGCTTTTGCCAAACTGCTGAGGTCAGGCAGACGCCTGTGCTGGCCAAAACCAAAAGACTAAAGTGGAGTTTTTACCCCCAGGCCACACACGCATACAAGCATACACACACATATACGCACACACAGGCATACAGACATACACACATACACACACAGACACACAAACCGAACTCTTAGACCCTATCTGCAATGCTGCCTTGTTCTGCACAACAGTTTGCAGCTTTAACTTTAAATAGCAGTAGACTTAAGGAATATACGCATGTCTGTTTTATGTAATAGTACATACAGAGTTACATATATGTATTGTATATAGAGTGTATATATATTTGTGTGTATAAACACACAGTTCATATATATATATGTATATATATATACATGCATACATTCATACAGTGTGTGTGTGTGTGTGTGCTCTCCATATATGGCGTACATATATCATTGAATATTACATCTATATCTTATACACTGATTCACACTTCACACTGATGACGCACGATTTAATGTTATCCCCTATTTCAAGTATAATATTATCATAGTATTCCAAGTTTTAATGCAATTTTTCCTTTGTACAATAAATAAATATCCTTGGTTGAAAGGCTGAGGATAAGGGTAATGCCTTCTTGCAGGTAGAGTGTCAACATGTGTAGAAAGGCCTCAAAGTCTTTGGTCTGCACCAAAATCATCATGTAAAAGTCATGCACACATACATATATGCATGCACATATACACACACACACAAATAAATGTCATGTAGCAATGCTCAACTGATTCATTAATAAACCCGAGACAGGCTCGTCATGATGTCTTTATGTAAAACCATTCGCACACATGCACACATTGCGGCATTTTCACTGGATCTTATATTTCCTGGAGAAACCTTGAATTTATACTGTTTGCATGTTTCCTGCAGCTCTTCATCTCAAACGGCAAACAGCGTCAGCCTTATTTTAAGGAAATGCTAAAGGGCACAGTGCGCACACTACGTCGGAGATGGTATATAAATCACGGGGGAACATGACGGCTTTACAACTTAGGTCAGTGAAATAGAAGCGAGCACAACGCAATGGATCAGACAATAATGTGTTCTGCTGATCCTCATGCAAATTTTAGGTTTTCTCTACACACCTGAATAAATAGCAATTTCTGATGAGGTTGAAAGATCTCACAAATCTTCTCCTGCAGCCGCAGGATGCGCCTCCTCCGAGGGAATGTTATTTCTGCGTTACCATATCTACCTGTATATCAGATCCGAAGGACGCCATCCAGTTATGAACATCTTTATTCAATAGCCGGGATGGGACTCGATTAAAAAATAATCTAATTAATTAGAGAATTTGAAATTAATTAATCAAAATTAATCGAATCCGGCTAGCATCATCCCTGCCTGAAATGTCATGATGTCATTTTGTGCGTTGCTGAAATCTGTCCCCCTTCAACTTTCAACTTGGGTTCCGCGGTGAAAATTAAACTGCCATTATAATGTGTTGATCTTCTAAAGTTATTTTGTACAGTAATTAATTAGTGCCATTAGGTCACTGGCTGCTTGAGCGGCAATGGCTCGGGCTCTTGAAGCTTAAATACGTGCTCCTGTTAGCGAGCACAAGCCTTTTAATGGCCACACCTGAATCTGTTGACGGAAGGGAGCGAGTTGTTTACGCCCTTAAGAATGCTTTGACTGATATGGATTGTTTGACACTAAATGCTCGAGCACATTTCCAAAGCCGACCACAGTAAGTGGGGGGCCGACGCTGTTGCGGACTTTTAATGTCCATAAAAACTTGTGAAAACTGTCAAAATTGCAAACACATTTTCCCACGACAAACAAATTCCGTCACCGATGACTGACAACGTTCACGTTAAATCTGACAGCTACCCTTAGTGTGGGACAAACCAGACGCAGAAATTTGCAACCGAGTAATAGAGACAAAGCACGTTTGGGGTTTGTGTGTCACATTTGGTCGGGGCGTGTTCAAATTGCCATGCAATACCATTCCAAGCGGTGTGTGTCGGGGGTTACGCATGACAAAGATTTGTATGAAACATGTTTTATGGCTTCTCCTGCAACGCTGACCTTTACATAAAAAACAAAACAAACAAACAAAAAAAAAACACCTATCTACTCAAAACTCAATCAACCCGGTGTATCTGTGCGTGAACACACCCGTGTCGGCGTGCACGTTTCCGTACGGCCCGACATGCGCGCAGATATGATGAACAGCCAGAAACATTCCATCCCACCAGCCATCATTAACTTTGATATACGGCCAACTGTGGTTATGTATGGTCGACTGCATGATTTACTGTGCAAAGATAGAATGGAGTGGCTACTGTAATGAACTTGCAGTGTTTGATGTGCGGGTCTGTGCTGCAGGCAGAGGAGTAAATACCATGACAGTGATTGCCGCGATTACAGTGATGATGCCGGTGACATTTTCCTCCTCAATTGCAGATGTGAGTGGAATATCTGGAGGGAGAGGAGGAGGAGGAAGACAGCGAGGAGACGAAGAAAGCAGTTCGAAGAGACGGAGTGAGAGGATCTGGCGATAAAGGAGAGGAGGAGAGCAATTACAGGCTTCCGCCGTAGAAAACTTTGATGTTTTGACAGTCGTCCACTGCTGGAGGGAGACGGCGTGAAGTGTTGATGATGATGGATGACGACGCAGAGGATGGAGAACTTCACACAGTCTTTACAGCCTTTTATTGTGGGAGGGATACAGTATTTAGAGCCTTTGGGTGTCCTTGAGGTCACAATGGGGACGGCATCCACCCTGCCGATGAGTCCTTGAGCAGTGCCGTGACCTTCTGAGCTGACCTTTTCTGAAAAGGCCTAAATGACGATTCTCTTTTTCCAGGCTGAAAATCTATTAACCTGTCATCAAAACAAGGCCAGTGCAGAAAGAGAGGAGAAAGCAATGACAAGAAAGGGATAGAGAATGACGACGGCAGAACACAAACACAGCCTTTATGTATCCAAGATTTTGCATTTTTGGCTTCGATATACTCTTTTAAGTAATGCATTTAAAGCAAATCAAAATTAGATTACACAGAGTTCTGGCAGATTTTATGTATTTTATCAACAATCCTTTCAGGTTATTTCTGTACACATGATGATTTCCTTTTAAAAAGCCACTGCTACTTCACTGATGGAGACGTTCCTGGGATTGTCTATGAGGTCAAGGCGCATTTAAGATGGAGAACGCATTCAGAGATGACATTATGGACCAAAGGACCTTCAGAACAAAACACCGGTTTCATTCAAGGCAATAATCCAGTCTGATACACACAAAAATATGGCTTATTTTTCATTCAGGAAAATCCAAGTCATATCCTATTTAACAAATAATGACACAACTTCCAACCCTATTCTGACATAGACAGTGATAATAAAGAGGACAAAAATAATCATCATTTCTATTATTATTTGCTACATTCATGCTAACATTCGGGAGAATTCATGATCATTTGTAGGTAATTAATGCAGGTTATTTTGCACAAGTGGAAATGGATTTTTGGTCATTACAAGATGATTTAGACCTGTACATTCACAGATTCAAGCGTGAGTCGCAACAACTTGAAACTCATTTGGTGGCACAAACGAAAAAAAAAAAAAACTGGTCATATTTCAGCCGCACAGGAAGGATTTTCAGCGCGTGTCTGTTCGTCACCCGACCTGATTCGGTCGCGTGTATTTGCCACGGGTTGGACTCGTTTGCTTTGGCGGGAGCCTGGTTCTTGTGAGGATTCAATTAGGACTGCAGGGCAGTCTCTCATTCTCAAACACAGTCTAACGCTGCCCTCTAAAGGCCACTTGAATGAGAACCAACCTGCAGGAATCGTGCTTCTATCAAGTCTTCCATGAGATATTACATTGAATAATTGACATGAAGCTTGACGCATTATAAAACTACAATAAAAAAACGACACCATTTTTAATTGTGTACTTCTAAAATGCTACATATTACTACTCTGTCTGACTTTCATTTTTACCGCTACCTCCCGTGAATTAGAAAAGATGGAAGCACTAGGAGAGTTTTTCTCCATCTATATGAGCGGCGTCTTCTTTGCAGCCACAGAATGGGAAGGTCCCACAGCAGGGCTGCAGCCACGGCCTCCAAACAATCTTCTCCCAAGTCAACTGATTTGGGACGGACGTCCCATCGTCCGCGGTCGTGTCCTGATGTCTCTTGACGGCTCTGGCCGTCACTTCGAGGATTTCTTCGTACCTCGGATCGGAGTGAGAGGTCAGCGGGCGGGACTCGGACGGGTCGCGGAAAAGGTCGTACACCAGCGGCGGGTCGTGGTGCTCCACGTGCTCTCCGAAACAGAGGCAGACCTTGGTGTCGTAGCATCCGCCGGCCCCCGGGGGGGAGAATTTGGGCGTGAAGAAGTGCACTTTGTAGATAGAGTCACCTGCACACGGCAAACAATTATATTATTTGTACTACTTTGTAGGAAACAAAAATGGAAAACAGACATTAAAATGTATTTTGACTAAGCAATGTAAAATTCAGAAGAAGTCCTTTCTGCCAGCCCGCTGCCCCACCTCAACTCATTGCTGTTCACACATGGATGCTCAGAATCGTGTTATTTCCACAGCGCAGCAGCGCGGTGTAATAATTCAAAATGAGCTTCACGAGAGGCGGCGGTTACGAAATGTCACAACTGCCTGCAGAGTAATTAACGCCAGAGAGGAATCTTAAACAAGATAACAAGTTCAGATGTTTGTGATTTCCCCAGTAGTTCCCCTCTGGTTATTTCCCTTGAAGGTTTACATCCCCCAACGCAGGCGGAAAATTTAAAGATGTTACATTAAACCGGAGAGGCAGGTCACAGGATATTTTCTCAAGTTATGTGTGGAAACAAGTCAGCAGGGGGAAACTTCCAAGACTTCCAAGCATCAAGAAATGATGTGTCTCCGACTTGAGTTGTTTTCTTGGGTCATGGAAACGATTCAATCAGGACAAGAATGGGTTAAAACTGGAAACAGGGGGAAATAAAACAAGATTGTCTAAAGTGTGTTTCAGTGTTTTTGTCTGTGCCATTAAAACCTCATGTGTTCATCAACCACCGTCCTTCACGTGACTACAGGTACATCTCAAAAAATTTGAATATCATTTCATAGTTCAATATTTTTTGTCACTAATTTCAGAAAGTGAAACCCACATATGACATCAATTCATTACGCATACAGGGAAATGTTACAATTTGGATGATTATGGCCTAAATTATAAATCGGAAAATTCAGGTCATTTTTTTTTTTTGATACACACCTGTATGTATGACAGGAAAATTGAAATATTTTTGTTGCCTGACTGCAAAACTGAAATGACGCTGTTTCAGGCCAGAACTCACTGTCAGCCGGGTGCCACCGCGCTGCGTTCAGGTAGCTGCCACAGTAGTGAAACATGAACTCGTGCTCTGAGCGTTCGACTTTGCCCTCAAGCAGCGGCATCAGGTTGTAACCGTCTAAGTGTCTGGGAGTATGCACAATAAAAGAGAGAGAGAGAGAGAGAGAGAGAGAGAGAGAATTACCTTTCCATAAAAGGTAGGACACAAAGAAGAAGAACAAAATGACCTCGGTTACAGCAGTGTGTACGTGAACAAAAAGCCATTCTGTAAAGGTAAATACAGGTAACAGAATACAAAAAAAGGGCCGCCCACACACAAGTTAGCAAGTCAAAGTATTCGCTTTTGTCGGCGTCACCTGTCTGGTTGTGTGTCCTTCGCCAGATGTTTCAGAGTCGGGTACAGATCCATGAGACTGGTGGGCTCGTCCACCACCCTTCCGGCTGCCAGTCGCCCCGGCCAGCGAAAAATACCGGGGACCCTGATTCCACCCTCCCAGCCCCCCATGGCCTTTCCACCTGGACGTGAGGCAGAGGTGGACAGAAATCAGCCGCGACGCCATAAGCCTGACTATGACTTGTGGTCGTCGGAAACCCCCCCCAAAAAAACCCAGACGGAATCTGAATGACGCGGAATAACACCGATCATCACTAATCTATTTACAGAAATCGAATGTATTGGGAGGGAAAGATGGGAAAATCTCTCATAATGACGCAGACTATCATCGCCGCACTAAACAGGTTGAAGCTCATTAGCATAGAGATTAGCCGCGTGGATGTTTCGTTCCAGCTGGCCGATTATCACACGGATGCGATACGACGGCTCGCTCTGCTGCCACGCCTGACAGCCAGGCCTGCAGATCGGCCTCCTGCTGTGACTGTTCAGCTGGATTGGTCTCCACTTACACGGTGTTTTCACACCTTGCAGTTTCAAAGTGCTTTTGCACCGGATTAACTTCGCCCACTCACACACACTCTCACACACCGATGGCTGCGGATCTGCCGAGCAATGTGCTGACCGAACCGTCGGGGAGCACCTGGAAGCCCTCCTACCCACTGAACCGCAGCCGCTTAATGACTCCATTTCTAATTGAAAATGTATTGTCCTTCCTCCCCATTCGTCAGCTGTATTCTTCCTTATATTCGGGTCATGGCTAGTTTTTTTTCGAGGTGAACTACTGTCATTTTTTATGCATTTTTAAAACTCATTTTCAGACCATCCAGATGAATTGAAATGTAAATAATTGATTAAATCGCCTTGCCGAGCAGCGGGACTCGATGGAATGTGACACTAACCTCACAATAGCTATTGTCAGATTTACTTACTGGCCACATGACAGAGAATGAATTACCCTTATAGATGCCGTTCCAGCCTCCTCCCTGGCCTATCGTGGGGGAGAAGTTCTCCAAATGCCCTCCGTGGTCTGAGGTGAAGTACATCAGGGTGTTGTTGGCCAGACCCAAGGAGTCTACTGTCTCTGTAATTTCCCCTGGAAACCAGATAATCATTCAAGGTTTGGTCGCTTCCGGACGGATTTCTTCGTATTTTAAGCGCCCCTTACTCACCGATCATCCAGTCCATTTCTTCTACGTTGTCGCCATAGTAACCGTGGCGACTTTTGCCGGCGAACGCTGGAGTCTTGAAGAGCGGCATGTGGGTGTGAGCCATGGAAAAAAACAGGAGGAACGGATGATCGGCGTTTCTGGAGGGGGGAGGGAAGAGTTCGCACAGACAAACAAATAAACACAAGCCAAAACCGTTTCAGCGGGGGACATTTTTTAAATGAATACGAGCCCAGTGGATTCAATCAGGCCTGACCTCCTAACTATCTGACAGCGGGAATTTCCCCGACAGCGAACCCGTTTTTATTCTCACTCTGTGAAACCTTGAGTCCATTTTATCGAAAATGAGCGCCTTTCGGGATCAATCACGTTCCATCCCGAACTCCAGGAGGGCTTTTCCAGTCAGCCGTGTGTTTTCCGCTGGTGAACACGCTCTCCTGTTTCCTCACCTCCTGATAAAATCCTGCGCTTCTCCCAGCAGCCTCTGTGGCAGCGTCTCCACCGTCATGGGTTGCTCTATCACCTCCTGGTTCCTCATGATGATGCAGTTCCACAGCGGGATGAGTTGAAAGGGAATATACCGGACGGCGGTTGCCAGGACACTAAGACATAAAAGTGTCGCCAAGAGCCACAGACTCACTTTAAAAAGGCCGATGAGGTGGACGCACACCTGCAACACAATTATATCACTTTTACACGATCAGCAAACATTCATGTACAAATATACATACTTATAGACAAGTATGGATTTTTTTATGTGTAGCATATTAGACTTTGGAAATGTTATAAATGCTGTTAAAAGGAAAACAAATAATGCTTCTGAATCTTGATCTTGGATGAAGTTCACCCTTCAGCTTACATATTCACTATTTATCCATTTGTAGCATCTATACTTTCTAGACGGGTCTTTCCTTTTTCCATCCTTTATTGAAAATCACACTTCATTATCATTCTTATCTTATGTTTCTATCTCAACATGTACAGGATGTTCCCTGTGCTCAAACGTTTTTACCGTGTGTTGTGCTGCCGCTGCTCTTATAGTTTCCCAATATTTGGATCAATAAAGTCCATCGATCCGTCAATTTTTAAAATTGCCTTAAATGTATAAACATATACATATGTGTGTGTGTGTGTGTGTGTGTGTGTGTGTGTGTGTGTGTATCATCGCCTTCTTAAAAATAATTGTCCAAGTCATTTTTCAAGTTTTTCAAAATTTGAGGAAAAAGCTGAATAAGGAGTTGATTTAGGCAAAATAATAATTTTCCCCCCAAAAAATGACTTTTATTTAATTATTTCATCTTCTTCTTTTCCTTTCGGCTTTTCCCTTCAGGTGTCGCCACAGCAAATCAACCTTCTCCATCTAACCCTATTAGAATGAATTACTCCATTGCTCTGGACTGTTGACCCTAAGTACCTGAAATCCTCCAACTTCTTGACTTCTCCACTCCCTGTAGCCTCACCGTTCCACCCGGGTTCCTCTCATTCACACACATATATTCTCTCTTGCTGTGACTAACCTTCATTCCTCTCCTTTCCAGAGCAAACCTCCACCTCTCAAGATTTTCCTCAACCTGTTCCCTGCTCTCACTACAGATCACAATATCGTCTGCAAACATCACGGTCCATGGAGATTCCTGTCTAACCTCATCTGTCAGCCTGTCCATCGCCACTGCAGACAAGAAGGGGCTCAGAGCTGTGTATGTATATACACACATACATATATATATATATACACACATACACATATTCACACACATATATACTCAAATTATTCAAGATTCAAAATTTAAATCATGAATCTTGAATAAATATGGTCAGTATTAACATCCATATCAAACTCTCTTGGCCTCTCAAAAGAATTTGAATTTTCTGTTTTCTTTTCTCCGCCTTCGAGAGGCGTGGATGAATTTCTTTGTCCAACCCGTATGAATTAGGGCTGATGATTTATCAGGAATACCTCTTTGTATGCGCCAGGAAAGTTCAAGGCTCAAGAATCCCCATTAAGATGGAGCTTCACCTTCATCGGGAGACAAAAAGCTCTTTAAGGGATGATTTGCAGCTGCTTCTAGTTGTTTTAGGAGGACACGTCCAGCCTTCTGGCTGATGCAGCTGTGGATTTCACAACAACGGCATCTGGCGCCGATTTCAACTCATTTTATGTCTTTAGGAAACAGAAAAGCTTGTCCGCCGACATGATCAATCTCAGAGTGAGGTTACAAGCCTCTCCTCAAGCGGCCTTACCAAGGTGAGAAGTCCAACCCTGAGCAGCATCTCTAGAAACTTGAGCTTTTGCTGTAGCACCGCCTGGATGTTGGTCCCGTGTCCGGGCACGCAGTCATTGAAGAAGGTGAAGGGGATGCCGTAGTAGTAGCTGAAGCCATGGTGGTTGGGGTGGTGGCAGAGATCCCCTCGCCACTCGCAGTTCACGCCCAGGTGCCACTTACCTGCAGCGGCACGGGGGGGCAGATCCAGACAATCAGATAGGAGCAGTTCAGGGCTGCGCGTAAACACGCAATTTTAGCGACCCCTGCATGATTCATTCCTGCACCGCTAAAGCCCGGTTACTTTGCAGGATTGAAAAGAACTACCATATGTCCGTCCAATGTCAATATAAGGCTTTTTACACAATGCCGGGGAAATCATCAGGGTCCTCGGGGTTGCATGAGTGAGTCTCTTAGACACGGTTTGCCCAGAACATCCACAGGAATGGACCCAATACTGTGCTGCTCTCTTATTTGGTTATTTGGTTAAACAGTCGGTATAACCAAATTTGGTTATTTGGTTATACCGACTGTTTACTGAAAAAGCGGTTCATGTTCAAATGCACGCCTATCATTCGCTGGTGAGCAGTGTAATTTGGAACTTTATGCCGTCATCTGCCCGGCAGGGCAATTCGCAGTTGGAAGTGAAAATTAAAGACACAAGAGCAGAAGTGGAACGCCGCTCGGACCACCCGGCCCGTGTCCTGTCTAACCGGGGTCAAGGGAGGAAAAAAAAGACAAAGGCAGTCTCACAGTTAACACCTGACATCTCGTCTCACCGACTAAACCTGTGGTGTATCCTTGCTGCTGCAGCCTCTTCGCGAAGGTGGTCTCGCTGGGCGGGATCCCCCCCGAACCTCCGAGGAACAGCAGAACCTGCACGGCGCCGAGGCTGGACATCCCTGCGAGACAAACACGACCGAGCGGAGAACCCAGAGAAACAGATACCGCTGTGCATACGTGAAAATACGAGACTTTTAAAAAAAAAAAAAAAAAATTTTCAAGAACACCCCACCTGAGCGGAGAGCATAGCGCCCCGTCATGAAGGCCGCCCGGCTCGGGGTGCAGAGGGGAGCAGCCGCGACGTGCTGCGTCAGCTTCACCCCTTCCGAGGCCAGTCTGTCGATGTTGGGGGTCCTGCGGGGGTGTCGGTCAAACACACACGCAGCGTGCACAACTGGGTGAAGCGCGTCGCGGACGACAACCGACTATTCACCACTGACCTGATGGTGTCATTCCCGTAGCATCCTACGTCGCCGATCCCAAGGTCGTCCGCCATCATCAGGACAAAGTTGGGCTTCCTCACTCCATCCTCCCCAGTGACAACAACCCCCCATGACAGGATGAGGGGGAGGAGAAAGGGCGCCACCAGGGGGCACCTTTGTGTGAGACAGTGGAAATCATTGTTGGTGTTCAATCGTCACTGGAAAGATTACAAAACTGATGAAATCTAGATCCTGGCTGCACCATAACATGACTTATGACGTTTGCTTCCTGTAAACAGGCAACAGACGTTTCTCCTTCCTAAGTAACTAAACTTTGAGTTGACGCAAGCTTTGCATTAGTAAAAAAAAAAACACTCAGAATGTGAAAACCAGGAACGGCAACAACCAACTTTGCAAGGCTGGCAAATCCATTGACAAATAAAGTTTGAAGTTTTTGTTAAACCTCCCGCTTTCAAAGTTGACTGTGTCGCCGTGGATCGTGAGAAGGGAGAGTGAGAGCAAGAAAAAAAAAAAAAATCCGCATTTGAACCATTTGGACTCACCTCATTCCTGCGTGACCCAGTCGTATCCACTTGAACCCGCCTGCGGGGGGACAAAGCCACACGTTTGTCTCTCCGTCGAGTCCCGCCTTTACCGTAATGACGGGTGCAGACGCGCACAGCCGTCACGGTTTCGGTTATTTCACGGAGGAGCGCCGTTTGCGTGATCGTTCTTGTTTTCATGATTTAAATCATGCATTTTCCCAACGCGATGAGGCAAAACTGCATATTATTGGAGCGGTTTTTCGTAAATCTGTCCAGGGGTTAAAAAAAAAACAAAGGAACGGAAAGTGAAATATTCAAACGCCGTGTCGTTTCGTAGTTTCCGGGATGAGTTTTGGAATGATTATGTTATGTTAAAAATATCTAAAAAAAAAAAAAGGTTAAATTAGCGTTTCGGGGTGTCATCAGTGGGAATTTTCCATGCCAGAGCTGCAGTGTCAGGGTGTCCAGCAGATGGCGCTGTTTCCACGCATGCTCCCCACGGCACCTTGTTTCTATGAAGAGGGACGGGCAGAACCAGGTGGCGTTCATTGCAAAAAAATTCTTCGCAAAAACACATGTGACAATTTGATTCGGCGAATATGCCTTTGAATTTCTACCAGATAGTATAAAGTTTTGCAGAAAGTCGTTCAATATTGAAAGAGCTTGATGATGTAGATTTGCATATATTAGAAAAAAAGGCCTAATATGAAGTGAGGACGACAAAGATAACGACAACAACAATGATAATTACGATAAGAATTCTAATTACAGAGACTTAATCACTTAGTTTGCGTAAAGCGTTTCCTGGTTTTTAATTTGGCACGGAGGTATCTTTTGTTGAAATTATTTAAATTTGGCAGCAGCTGAAATCATCTAGATCCAGACAGAGCAGAGCTTTTAAAGCTCTGTTGCGGGAAATTGTTCGAGCGTTCTCTGGGGATTATCTTAATCCCTCACTTTACATATGCTTTTCAACTGGCGCAGAGAGCTGATACATAAATATAAATCGCGAGACGTGGCAAAATAAAAAACGATCCCTCTCCGAGCTCCAAGTTAAGTTAATATAAGTGAACACCCCTTAGAAAGTGAACCCCTTTCAAGGAATAGTTTGGCCAAAATGGAAAATTCAATCATTAAATTCACACCTCTACAGAGTCGCCCATTTTTAAACGCAGTAAAACAATATAATGGGATTATAAAAGGCGTCTGTGCTGCCGGTCTGTTTAACTTAGCACTCTTAAGTTTTCATGTATCGGACTTGAAAATATATAATTTGCGCAACTTCTTGAGCATAGTTGTTGATGCTACCTGTTTGGACATTTGCAGAGGAGGCATGGTGAAGCTCTGAGTAGAAGGATGTTGAGGTTGGAACTGCCAGGATGGAGGTCAGGAGGAAGTTGGTCTGTCATTTGGAGGCAGGCGATTGGCTGTGGCTGGGACCCCAAAAGGGTCGCTACCTGTTTAGCTTACTAACCATGTCCTCAAGGGCAACCACTCACCGCCTCGGCTTCGATGGTCCTGATAGTTTCCCTGACATTGAGCCAAGAACAGAGTTATCCCTTAAACCTCATGCGTCTGGGGGCTTCTTTCATGAAGCCCCTGAGAACCTGCAGAGAATCAACTGTGCGCGGCAAAGTCCAATGTCACGTTAAGGGAATTCAGAGTGCATAAACCTAATGTCCCTGAACGCCTCTGATTTTTATTCAATACAAACCGGGCAATCATTGCGCACCCAATTGTCTATTATGGGTAATAAATTGTGCTTTCACCGCGTCGAAGTACAATCGCAGGGACAGTTTTGGAATACGAAAACAAGTAGATACAAGTCTTTTATTTACTAAAAGCCATTTCTGCGGAGCCGTGACACAGATTTAGCTTGAGATAGACTACACTTGACCAGACTAGAACAGAAGGTACTTCATTGATCCCAAAACTGTGAAATTATAATAATAATAACGAAATATACTTGAGTTTGACTTCCCTGCTTTGGCTAATACTGGATGTTTTGCAAATGCAAAAAGATCTCACTCTGAAAACAGACTCTCAACAGGTTTGTTTGTTTGTTCACGCTGGTTTAGACATCTATACTGATAAATGGGAACCACGTGCATACCTGTGACCAGGTGTGCTTTCAATGAACCTGTCAACATTAATGTTCATGAAACTCATAAATGCAAACTGTTTTTCATCTATGAATACCGAGCATATCTATCATCTCGCATCAACGCTCAATTCCTGCCATTTTTTTCCCTTCTCTCTGCGGTTTACGAGAGTTGCCGACAACGCACATCAACCATGAACCGTCTCGCACGAAAGTCAGAACTACCACTCCCATGAAAACTGCTGTTTAATTCACTCCTCAAACATTATTTACACAAACAACACAAGTGCCAGATGACAAAATGAAAAAAATAAAATGAAATAAAATGCGGAAGGCAGTTTCACATCAAAACACAACAAAACATTTAAATTAAATGGAAAAGGTCTTACATTTGTTGAAACCAGAAGAATTGTGTACATTCACAGAGGGCGGGATAGTGCTTCTTCCACTGAAACTGCGTTTGTAAAAATGACCGGCAAAGCGCATTGGTTCATTTCATTCTCGTACGGTGCCGTCCGTCTTTGTCTCTACGCTAACGAACGCTCCAGAGGCGGTGTAAGGCAGGAATGGACTGATGCATCATCTGGGAAGTGCACTTACGGACCCCATGTGGGATTTCCTCTGTGACGTTCTAGCTTGTTATACAAGAAAACTAAACGGTTGGGACTAAATGAGTGGATCGTTCGCGGTTTATCTTCCACTTAAGGGGATTTAATGTCATTTTTTTTTTTTTTGTCACCATCCCTATGAGCGATGTATCGTGTTTAATACTTTGCACATGATTCAGTGTGCGTTGTCCCATCATGCAAACACAGAATACAAACCCCGTGCTTTGCAGTGACACATTACAGTGAGCGCGTTTACATTCACACAGTAATCTGGTATGCAACAATTCTGTTTGGCTTTAGTTTAGTAATGCAACATAAGAAAAGACTGGTTCAAGGGATTTAGTCAGAACCAAATGCAAGGCGTGAAACTCGATGGTTTATGTTTCTTTGCACAAAAAAAAAAACAACAAAAAAAAGTCAAGATTAAAATATTATCTGACAATAAAAGATACCATACTAGGCTGTTTACAAGAACACTTTAATAATTATCTGTCACCTCCATACATCTAAAGATTGGTAAGTTAGTGTAGTTTGTTACATGTACTGTAAATGCACTCATTAGGAACATCGCTGTCTCCAGTAAGGAATTACAAAAAAAAAAATCCAGTAACTATATTACAGTTAAACTCCCCAAAAACAACTAGTTGCAAACACTTGCTGTCTCTCCCTCTACTGATCCGAAATACAAAATCGACCGATGCACTTTAAGCAGCAAGATACTAACATATACATTCAGCAGCTGGAAATATTGGTTTAGATATTCTCAAGATAAGATGACTGACATCACTGTCAAGTGTGTGAATCTTTCCACTGCGAAGGAGAAACGGCAGGATGTAAGGCTCGTGGAAAATACGACCCGGGGGAGACGCTGTGAGCCGACGAGGGGTTTCGACCGAAATGTGCTTTTTTCCTTTTTTCTTTTTTCTTCTTTTTTTTTTTTTTTTTTTTATTCCCGCCTGAAACTTCTGTTCGGATAATAGAAGTCTGAAAAGACAGTGTGCTGTTATACATTTTGCGAGTGGACGACGAGCTCCACCATGAACCGGCGGGGTGTAAATAAGCAAAGAAATCACTTGTGAATAATATCACTCCACGGTAACAAGCCCAACACTGGTCAAGAGAAACTCGGCCTAAGAGAAGAGTAGAAGAAGGCATTTCTAAGAGAAAAGTGAGCAGGCGTTCAGCCCACGGTTCAGTACAGTAGAATTATTCAATATATCACTACTTATCGATATTCATCGGCCGGAGGCTAGACTTTTAGCAAAGGTCTCTGTCCTGTATTGCAGCTATATGATTCTCTACATGTAGCACGTGCTACGTGAAGCAAAAACTCTATATAACCCCTATTTCAAATCTTAAAGGGAACAGAGCGAGTACAAAACTGCAAGGCGACAAAAATACATTCAAAAGTTAATATTTTTGTGCTACAGTGGAGGAGAAAAAAAAAACAAGGGCTCTCTTTTTTGTGCCTTTTAGGCGTTTCATGACAACAAATCACGGACACCACGGCCAACGAGTCAGGCAAAGACATTCGGCGTCATTTCCGAGGCGCCGCCGCAGCCGGACACGGGGGATTCACAAGAGAACAAGGAGCATTTCAAATGCGGGAGGCCGAGGGATAAATACAGACTGAAACTAGCGGCTGGCTCGCTCTAAACCAGACAAATACAATCAGGAAAGTTGTGCTGAGGCTGTCAGGAATTAGTTTAACAAGTCGTAACCAGGTAAATAATAGCAAACAAGGCCCACTGTGAATAGGAATACAGCAGCTGTGATAAACAATAGTGAACGATAATATAAAAAGTCAGATGTGAGAGCAGCTCTCTGCTTCAGGTGTGTTAGAAATAATGAAAAAGATCGAGAGCGTTTTACGTTTTCTTGAAAAGCATATTTGAGGCGTTCCCCCCGTTTTCACGCATCAACGTCCGAGCTCTGCCAGGCCGTGTCAGTGAAAGGCACTAGAAAGGAGGGGTTACTGCATCGCAACTAGACTGACAGCAACTCAACCACAGCGACGCCTGATGTGTTCCTACCAAGACCACCTTCCAGTCTCATCCGTCCCGTCTGAGCTCCTGGCAGAGACTTTAACTAGACTTCTACTCACGTCAGTACATTTACAACACGGCGTTTTGTAGGCTACGCCGCCAACTTCTCTTATTGCTGGAATCAACTCAACGAATGACGATCTTTAAAATTTCGAGTGATCTATTTTTTTTTTATTTTTTTTTTTAGGGAGATTTCGCTCCTCTTCCAGTTAATTTACTGACCGAGGGGAAAGGGTCGGCCACCGGACAAGATTCAAACCTACGCCTATGATAAAACGCACACGTATAATGCATACAATGACATCAGTGGTGACCTGAACGCGGACCGTACCATGAAGCAAGCGATCCCAGATCGCTTATTACTCACTGCCGGAATCCGAGGACATGGAACGACCTGGTGAAAATCTAACTTGGGACCTTTTCTTTTTCTTTTTTTCTTTTTCTTTTACAAATGAAGGTATGATTGTGAACTGTTGCCACCGGGTGTCCTGTTCAGCCGGGCCACTCCAAACCACGACAAAAAGGAAAGATGAAAAGGAGAGAAGAAGAAGAAGAAGAAGAATTAGAAGAAGAAGAAGAAGAATTAGAAGAAGAAGGAGAAGAAGAAGAAAACTCCACCTCTAAGAATTCAGTACAAAGTCTACAACATCGATATCCGTCACAATTTATATTCACATTGATTCACCATAACTGGATTGTAGTCATGCAAATATTATAAAAGGGTAGTTCTATAACTCTATCATTTAGTCATTTTATATCTCTGTTAGATTTGGGATTTAATCTCTTGTCTAATCTCTAATATCTTATGATTTGGCTGAAAGTAGAAGATCTGATCAATCATGATGTAACAATCATAAACCCCGTAAATTATCATTATTTCAATTGCTTTTTTTTTTTTAACTCCCCTTTGCCTGCATAAACACACACACACACACACACACACACACACACACACACACACACACACACACGCACGCACACACACACGCACAGACAGACGTCCACAATCAAACACACAAAGCCCTATTTTAGGGCCTCACAGTAACACGGCTCTACAGAGGATAGAGCCTAACAGTGAGATTGCCACTTTGCTTGACTGTAGCTGGTCTAGGCGGTCCCGGGGGTCACGGCTGCTCCGAGTCTAGGAGGAGTTCAGCAAGTTGCTAAGAACTGCGGACAAAAAAAAAATAAAAAAATGTAATATTGTATTTGATTTATTTTGATCAATTTGCTATATGAGCTCACGTCGTACCCTGGGGATCCGACTGAGCCTCCACTGCATCGGCCTTGCGCGCCGCCTCCGGATCCGCTTCTAATTATAGAGATCGGCAAATAGAAGAGAAGCAAAGGGACAAAAAAAAAAAAAAGACATCACATGTCACTTTGGATTGTGGAAGCGTTTGCTTGATTGAATGATACCGATTCATTAGCTTGTCCCCTCCCATTCGAGCTAGTTTATAAAAAGGCATTCGCTCCATTGTGGATTGTGAAACTACACAGCAGAACTGATCATAAATTAAAGACGACAGTGAGAGGCCCGAGGGGAAGCGTCTGAGGACCTTTGTAGTTTTTTTTTCTTCCTCCTCTTTCCCTATAATTACAAATCTGTTTCATTTTCTTGGGTTTAACAAGCTGGGAACTGATGAACGCCTGCCGTCGAATCTTCCTGTTTAATATCCACCTTCGGCCAGAGAAGGAGCCGTCGACGCGGAATAACTCGAATCTGGAGGCGTTGCATTCAAATGCAAAACTTTAAAACACTATGAATGGATATGTTGAAGCTCAGTCCTGTACGGACATTTGACTTTTGGCCTAAATTTGTGTCAGCTGAATGGCCAAATGTTTCTGTTGACTGTAAACACAAACTTCGCTGAATCAGTGGTATTTCAATGCAGGGTGTACGCGACAACTCCCCGTCGGGGGTAAAGCTGAGTGCGCTGGGTTTCATAGGACGCCTTCCATCAGTACTTGGCGCAGCAGTAACGAGAGAAACAGCAGGAACAACGGAATAAGCGCTTCATCTTGTGCTGCAGCAGATACTCACCTGTAGCAAAAGTACAAAACAAGACACCAGGTCTTCCTATTACTTGTTTAATCTCAATTACCCTGTGTGTTTTTGAAGCACAGTTTCTTCTTCTGGTAGGTGAAGTATCCGGCAACCGCTCCCACGGCAGCCACGGCGATTACACTCAAGATGGCCGCTACAGAGCTGGAGCCGCCCTCTGGAGAAAAAGGAAAAAACACAAAGCACACACTGAGGAGAAAAGGCAGATTTTGTCCACGGCCCTGCTGTGAAACCGAGTGTGTGTCGAACATGGGTTTGATTTTGGAGAATGTGCTCTTTGGAGCGAAGTGTGATATCACCGCCGGGTTGCAGTTTGAAAAATGAAATAATGAATGGCTATTCAGCGGTGAGGCTGGGTGACATGAAAAAAATACCCTCTCCTTCTATGCGTGCGCCTGAGAGAAGCCAGAGAAAGATGCGGCATCTTTTTATGACCGTATCATTACCCATTCTATTTGCCATTCATCCCGAGCACGCGGATTAGTCTGCACCTGTAACCTGGTTACCATGACAACGGGGATCCGAGCAATTTTCACAGCACGCGGCCGAGATCTCTCGCTGTCAGGGGTGGCGAAAGAAGAGCAAACCTCAGCGGCGCCATCGGGAAGCCCGGTAAACAGGAACGACAGCGAGCACGCCGACACATCATCGTGCTACAGAAACGACGACAACGACGACCGGTCAGGCGTTGTCGGCAATTTTACTTTGAACTGAAGAGCATCGTATTCCACTGTCATTATTTAAGAGACCACAAACGGTTTACCGAAGCTGTTTTTTTTTTTCTCCATGGCTTGTTACGATAGGAATTAGCAATCAAAACTGTCATTACAGGGGGGAGAGAATCTGCTGCAGCTTTAGCGTGCAGCTCGTGAGTTTTCAGTCAGAAAGCCAATGTGTTTACCGATGTCACCGTTTGAGCCACTGGCCGGAGTCGACAACCCTCTGCCACTCGCCTGTGTGTAAAGCGGAATGGCCATAATATGAGACACACCGCTCCATTGGCCTCACGACCGAAAAGTTTACTATTGAGGCGTGTTTTCCCATGTTACTGAGAGCTGTTAGAAGAACGACAAATAAATAAGGATGAAATAACAAGAGATAAATGAGTCACTGAAATTAAGCCGCGTGCAAAAAGGAGTCGGGTAAATGCGGTCTAATGAGTCAGTACCAGAAAGACGAGCGGGTGGTAACAGGCATGTATGTTCATGTATGTGCAGGGATAACACAACATGCGGACGCACCAGTTTGGCTGGGATCGTCTCTCATACAAACATCCACGCAGAGAGACCGGGTCTGACAGGCTGCCGTGCATGTGCAGATTACCGTTCCGACACCGGTCACTGCTCCCCGAGCCACGATACGAGGTTTAACTCCAACCGAATATATCGGTGCGGACGTAAATGTTGTGTCAAGTAAAGTTTTGAAAAAATCAGCATCGAACAGGTTATGGGTCTGATGAGATGGTCGTGTGATTTGTTTCCTGACGTCGAACTGGTCGGGGGGGTGAATTAACGCTCACCTTTGGCTTCGGGAGTCACTCCTGTCGCGAACAAAGAACAAACAGGGGCATGGTTACAAAAGCAGCAATGAATTAAAATGATGAAAGTTCTTTTGCATATTAACGGGCGGAACCGCTGAATGCGAGACAAAGAAGCGTTGATTCAATGATAAGCAGGTATGTGGTCAACTTTGCATTTTGTGATTGCTAGTACCTTAAAAATCTGCCAATGCACTAGTTCAGTTCAGGTTTTTTTTTTCAATGAGGATATCTGGGATGACTCAAGAGTTTTATTAGTCTGTTAGTCATGGCAGAGAAAACAACGAATGACAGGGAAGCTGCACCTAGATTATAAGTCCTTCATGAGTTGACTCATGATTTCATGGGAACCCCTTGGGAGTGTGAATAAACATGCGTGCAAAAGCAACACCGGCGCTTGTAGGTTGACACGGGCGGTCCGTTCCCCACTGTGGCAGGTCTGCTCCGAGAGCATATGCATTAATTCAGTTATAGTCTCTATCACCTATCCTGCTGTCAAGGTCGCGGCGGGGCCGGAGTCAGCTGTGATTTGCCGAGGGGAGGGTCACAACCTCAACAGTAAAGCAGTCCATCACAGGGCCGCTTATAGAGACATTCGCTCTCGAATTCATAAGCCATTCAGCCATTCACTCGTCTGGGCAATTTAGAGTCTTCAACTGACCGACGACAGCTCTTTGGATATTTATAGAACAGCATCAGGAACCCCGAAGGTAGCCGCCACTTGGGGCGCAATGGTTTTCAGCGCCGTTCCAAATGTGTCACGTCATGGGAGTGAAGGTCAGGAATCTACGCGGTTTGCCAGCTCGTCGGTGAGAACGTCAGGTGTTATCTTGTGGAAAGGTCGTCTACAATTTTGTTGGTATTGTGTGTTTGCGTTGGGAGACGCTCCGACATAAGAAATGCTTGATGAAAACCGACAAAAACAAGGGACCCTTACCTTCTCTGGTGGCCTCGGCGATATGGGCTGGAGAAGAGAGAGGAGAGATTGTTCAACGGTTGAAGCTTTAAAGTTATTTTCTGTTATTCTACTGTATTCTGTTGTTCTGCATGCTTAAAAAAACTTCAACAAAAACACATTTCCCTCGGACGGGCGCATTTGTCAACCAAATTTATGGTGCCCCCCCCCCCCCCTCCCCTGACATATAAATAAATTAAATAAAATGAGTAGAAGAGCCAGATTTTTCACACTCTGTCTACCCCGGGGGAATCCCGGGCTCCAGGGGTTTGGCCCTA
>CAAKHD010004568.1:0-20351 GCA_901007705.1 Fistularia tabacaria
CCCCCCGGGGGGGGGGGGGGGGGGGGACATGCTCCAACATGGCCGCCGTCTTTGTTTGCGGAGGCAGAATGAGGTCGCGGCGTCTCAGGTGACAAGGCCACGCCTCCCCTGCATTCCTCCTCAGGTTTCCAAGCAGCAACAAGCTCACAGCGCGTGTACACACACACACACACACACACACACACACACACACACACACACACACACACTATATAACACCTCAGTGGTAAACAATAGAAAAGGTCTGTAACTGGAGAGGATGTCGCTTCCAGACACGAGAGAGGGAGTTAGAACATCAGAAAGGGAAAAAAGACAAAATGAAGTTTCTGACGGTTTCGGTGAGGGGGGGCCCCTCAGAGGTCAGAGGTCATCTTAGGCGGCGTTGAATGTCAGCAGGAAAAAAGAAAGCAGCAGGAAGACAGAAGTTACCAGGCGGCCAGCAGGGGCGTGTCGGCGGCGCTCAGGGCCTCAGCCATTGGTCAGACAGGCCTGACAGGCAGGGCGGAAACAGGAGGGAGAGAGAGAGAACAGGTGAGTCACAAACATTGAGCAGAGCAGAAGAAGCCGCGGCGGCGAGTCCACCAGTCACCAGAGCGTCATGTGAGAAGAGCCGGCGCAGAAGGTCTTCGACACCCACATAGACACGGACCGTCAAAACCCGCAGGACGTGTCATCAAACCAAAGCTCCTCCTGCATCTGGAGGTCATCTGACCCTCCAAGAGGACCTGTCCAGACAGTCATTACACCACTGAACCACAACGTGGGGCCGGGCCCATCACGTGCGCGGTCATGAATGAGATGAACATGGACGAGGTTCTACCAACAGCAGAAGCTCAGGGGTAGACCTGTGTGAGGAGCATGACTCAGCCTCTATTAGCCCCGCCTCCTCCGGACGACATGAACATCTGAAGGGATTTGGAGAAATCTAATAACGCCCGAGTGGATGGACGAACGGAATCCATGGAGAGCTGCTCCACCAGCAGATCCTGGATCCTCAGACGTTCCACCGAGCAGAGCTGACCAAGGTCTCCCATCTTCACGCATCGCCTGGCTGAAGTGTGAGGTAGCTTTTGCTGCCTTCGCTCTAACGTTACCACACATCTCCAAACCGCCGGATATCCCAGGAGGTCTCCTGGCCTGAAGCTGCCCAGGCTGAGCCTCGTCTCTAGGACTAAGACAGCCCTGCAAGGGTAGACGGAATGAGTAGGAACTGGTGGAACTGGTTCCTGGACCAGGCCAAGGCCTGAAACCACTCCTGCTTTGGTCTCTTCCAGGCTCTTCGAGGACACGCCCTGGCAAGGACTTCTTCTTAGCAGTTCAACAAGCCACCCTGTGCACTTTAACTATTGACAGTCACTCACCCTTGATCCTCCGGGAGACCCGCCCACGTCAGCCTGACTCAACCAGAACAATGTGACCCTTCTCAGGGAGTGTGTTTGTTCATGCTGCTGCTGTTAAACTTTAATTGGTGAGTGTGTAAGTGTGTAAGTGTGTGCGTGTGTGTGTGTGCGTGTGTGTGGTCCAAAAAGGAGTCCTAAGACTGCTTTGTTGCTTTTCCCAGTGTGTCTGCCGGGAGACGTAGATGTTGACCCGAGCAGCTCTTTGAGGACTCGCCGTGGAACCCGGTCAGACCCAGAGCGACGTCCCTGCGGAGACGCCACGGTACCTGGTTGATGACGTAGACCCCGTAGTCCAGCTGCTGCCGCTGCAGGATGGGGTGCAGGTAGTAGAGCCAGTACTTGAGGTGCTCGTGTCGGTTGCGGAAGGGGATGATGACGGCCACCTTCTGGACCGCCTTACAGGTGGACGGCTTGAAGCGGCCGCCCGGCCGCACGTTGGGGTTGTCCTTGCTCACCTGCTTCAGGTTGACCTGCATGTTGAACTCCACCCGCAGAGGTCCCACTGAGGAGAGAGGCAGGACTCCGGTTAGACGAGCGGACGCCCCAGCCTCGGCCCCGCTCAGACACCGGCTCCCACCGCGCAGAGCTGGAAGACGCCCGGACGACCGCGTGGGACGCAGAGCCGGGTAGAGCACACTGAGGACAGGAGCTTCTGGGGCGGGAACCGGCACCACCAGCTTCCCCGAACAGCCACACATTCTGTCCCCTGATCCCGGCCCGCAGGGATGGACGACGGTCCCCACTCGCAACCCCATGACCTGAGAGACCTCGCTCACGGTCTCAGAGCAGGAGGACCGGCACAGCTTCTACCTCCACACCTCCGACCATTCCCAGGCTACACTACCAACGAGCTTCCCGCCCCTCCGGCCTCAGAGCCGACAGGACCACCGCCGCCTTCCGGAGCCACAGCGGACGAGTGGTCCTGAGGCCTCCGACCAGTCCGGAGCCGACGGGACCTCTACCCCCCCACCTGGAGAGCAGGGATTCTCAGGGTAACAGGAAGTCCATCTGCAGAGGCTGTCAACACTACAGAGAAATTCATCTCTCTCTCTCACACACACACACACACACACACACACACACACACACACACACACACACACACACACACACACACACACACACACACACACACACACACACACACACAGTTGACACAATAATTACTAATGACTGTCAGTGATGTCATCGTGTTGCATAATTTGAGATTGCATGCAGTCATGCAACTTTCTTTTCTATTATTTTATATATATTTTCACCAATTATATTCAGATCAGTGGAGAGGTCCGAGCCTTTGCAAGTATGTCATGTTCGAACCGAGAGAGGAAAAAATACATCTTGTTTGAACACATGATACAGGCACAGGGTGTTCTTTTGACTCATAAAGGTTACAGAAGAAATATATGTAATGCATTATTTCATGTCATGTATTACTGCATATGAACCCAAGAGACTATTGATGTAGGCAATACTGTATTCGTGGGAAAACACACTCATTGCATTACTTCTTCTGGCATGTACAAACCCCATGGGTTGACAATGCGATGTGCTACAGCCCCCCTAATTCAGTTGTGTGTAATTATTTGGCGATTTATTAACTCACTTTGCTTTTTGTGAGAATACTGTGCTGCATCTACTGTATCATGATATAATGGATCTGTCCTTTATTGTGCTCTCATGTTATTTGGCAAATTTTGCAGCCTCTGTCATTTCTCCTTCTCTCCTGACCATCATCCTGGCTGCAGAGCCCTATGGCTAGACATCAGAGGATGCTTTTTTTCCCTCTCTGCCCTGGAAACAAATACACGATAACACATACACAATCTGAAGTGAGCACAAAAAGACTAATGTGAGACCAAAGATGATGCAAAGGGAGCATTGCCCAACCAAGGTCATGCTCCAGGCATGGAAGAGACACTGTCATCTCGGTCCAAACTGGATGCAGAGTCACATAAATGCAACCAGAAGGGAGCCAATATGGCCACCTGTCGGGTTTAAAAATCAGGAAGAGCAATTTATTCAACCATGGAAAAAAGAATGAAGATGAGCATAAAATCTGCTTGGTTTGCCCTTTGGAGGAAGATTTTCCTGTGGAAATGATTTCATGTGACACTGAAAAGTTCTTGATGAGCAGAATGCGAGTGAGTGATGAACAATTAGGAGAAGAGGGTTTCCATTATTTCAGTGGCTGTGGGTGTCTCTGCACCAAAATACCAATAACAAAATATGCAGTCGATGATGTAAGGCTGTGTGGGATTATGTGTTATTGTTTTTTATTTTCAAATGACAAGAATAACCAACCACATCCATTCTTAGACGCTGTTTCCTTAGTTTGTAAAGATTGTGCTTTTTGTATGTGTTATAAAAACGATTTAGGTGTAGGGTTTTTTTATGCCGATTTACCATTGTGATACTAGTCTCACCCTTATAGTGGCTGTTCATTTAAAACTTGTTGCCTATTCAATTTTGCTCAATTAATTGAAAACATTACCATTTGCTGTCACTTTGTTTTTACCTTGATTGTGTTTATATAGAGTTCTTACATTGGCATCCAATTAGTACAAGAAAAGACTATGTGGTAGAAATAAAATGCATTTAAAATACATAAAATGCATTAATTTAATTTCCATTAAATGGTATGGATTTGTATGATTTTTTAACCCAAGCATTTTGATTGGGCATAAGGTTACAGACAACCCACGCTTTGATTCAACAAACAATAAAAAGGCTCACAGTTCAATGATCTTACGATAGATTTATAGAGGAACATAAAAATAAAAATAATAGTCAAAATAAAGAGAATAATTCAAAGGTTTTACTGATTCTTCCTTATGCATGTACACCTATCACATTACCCGTTCAGCAGGATCTTCACACTTAGGAGGAAGGAAAGTTGCTATAACTAAGAGGAAATTTCTGGCAGTCTATTTTGTAGGCAAGCAAGAATGAAAAAAAAGATGAAGCACAGGTGAGGTTAACTTGCACCAATATCTAATCGTAGCATGAATTGAATAACCTCAGTCCAACTGATAACTAATATCAAACAACAATGAGGTGCTGCAAAGCTGCATCGTCATGACCTATGCATTGTAGATTAAGCTAAAGCTCAGAGGAAAAGAAAGGACAAAAGAAAAACTCTGTATGTAACTATATTTGTCAGGCTCAGTAATAAAGTTTAGCAAATGAGTTTTATTTTACCCATTCAAACAAATTATTTTCATTTAATAAGTTTTCAACAAAGGAGAAAGGTGAATGTGGCTTTACAAATTATTATATTATTATACAGTATTTAACTGCAATGCTAAAATATGCCTTTGGAAATGGAAGCCATTGGCAGGTATGACACTGTCTCACAGGCTGATTTGCAAAGTCAGTCCTCATTCTGTTAGTAACCGAAACGCTGGGGTGTGAACGAGGTTGACTAGCAAAGAAACGTATCGCTGCTACAGTGCAGAAGTTACTGAGTCATGACAGAGCTGCAGGAAGCATGACGACAAAGGAAATTTGTGTATGCAGTGGTGGAGAGTTCTGAATTTAAAAGTCAAGCTCAGACCTCAAGTTCTCGGTACCCAGTGAAGGAAATGCCAGATGGGACCGTCACAGTCTAAGGTCCGTTAGTACAGAGCTAGTACTGGAGCAGTGAAATTGAGAGAGAGAGACCCAAGTTTGGGTCATATGCTAAAAAAAATCCATGCTTTTGGACTGTGGCGAGATACCGGAGAATTCTTGAGAAAGATACAAGTACGGGGAAAACCATGCAAACTCCACACATAAAGGATAAAGGCCCCCGATGTAATCAAACCAGGTCATATTCAACCATTTGTATCATAAACTAGCCCCTCACATGAACTTTGACATGGTATCCGGGTGACATTTCTTGACCCTGGCCTCCCTGGATCAATCAGGGATCGGGTCCTGCCCATTGCAATTACTACAAATATGTAAAGCACTAACAGGGGCCTCTTCTTTGTCAAGAATCCTTTCCAATCAGCAACACTGACCCCGCCACCGATATGCCAGCCATGCTTTATGTCTTCACACCACAGGCATATTAACCATTTGGGGTGATATGCTGTCATGTATCCACTTTCAACCGTAATAACCCAACACGAGACCCCGTCATATTTCATCCCCTTCCTTGAATCTAATATGATCCCTCACACTTTTCTTCCCTTACCCTGACTTTACGTCCATCCAACCCCCTGGCTTCATGTCGCTCTCATTGCCTTTTCTCCCGTCTCTTCATCTTTATCTCACTGCGTCTTCCCCTACCTTCTGGGGCTTTGGCTCATCTAGATACTTGCCAAGAATGCAGAAAGGATCACTCACAGATGTACAATAACTTGAGGGGAATAAATATGCCCTAATTGAGAGAAATGATGTAGTATTGATCCCAGGGCCTCTGAACCTTTGGCATCGATGAAGCATTCTGCAGAGCCTGTGACATTTAGAGAGATGGGCTGTGCATGTGTGTCAGAGAGAAAGAGTGTGTGTGCAATGTGGGGAAGATGTGGTGCTGAGTCTGCTCTGTTTGAGGCATTCTTTTTCTTTGTGAAGCTAAAATCTGTCTTTGGGTTTTATTAGAAATCCCCAACAAAAAAGCTTTAGACTTCCCTGGTGCAAGGAAGAGGACAATGTTTTCTTGTCTCTGAAGGGTATCATATATGAGCTCAAGCCAGGTGCGTGTCAAATATAAAAGTTATGTCCTCTCTAACTGAGCCATAAAGCCTGTTTGTTTTGTGGTTGGATGGTTCCTGGTTTTGACTCCGGCAAGCAACTCTGGCGTTCCAGCAGTACTTTGATTGCTCTTCCCCTACCTGCATGGGTTGTGTACGGGTCCTTGGGCCTCCTCCCAGGACACTGAAGATTCTAATTTGTCTATTGGTTTAATTACAATATTGATCCGTTGTACGTCTCTGTATGTGGTCCTGCGATTGACTGGAACCTAGAGCAGAGTGGAACCGCATCACTCCTCACATTAGCTGGGATTGGCTGAAGGCCCAATGACCAAGTGGGCAGCATGAGGACTAAATGCAATGAATAGATGAGTGGGTGATTGAATGAATTAATGCAAAACTATGTAATTTAACTTGGAATGACTTAACTTTTCACTGCTTGCTTGTGGTTGCATTTACAATTGAGACAGTATTAAATTAAAATATAACAAAGTTAAGGCCAAAGAAAGTACTCCCAGAACTATATAAGCAAAACTTATTATTCAAGGTAATTTGCTTCCTTTATTGCTTGAACCAAAAAGGATGGAGCATGGAACACTGCAGTGAACCAAGCTGCACACGTAACCTAGCTGCAGAGGCTTTCAGAGTGAAAATGAATAATAACTAGGCAAAGCATAATAGACAAATGCATGTCATTATTTGTCAAGGATAATGAAGGTTTGCATGGTTGTAAATGCTATAATAAAAAAGGACCAGGTATCTGATGTCTTACTTCAATTATTCCAAACATTGTTTGATCAAATCCATAACGTACAGAGATATCCATATCTGGATAACATGACAATAAACTACTGATAAAGTGAAGAAAAAAACGCATTGGTTTGTAAGTACACAGAATAACAAAAGAAGGAAAATTATACATCTGCTCATTTCACTTTGGAGTTGTAATTTGAGGCATCCACAGGTGAACACACTGATTCATTCACTGAAACTGACTCATATAATCACCTGGGTAGCAAACGGGAACACATCTTTAGTATGCAGGAGACAGATGTTTAAAATACTACTGCATGTCAATCAGCCACATAATGAAGATTAACAAATGAAGAAAAAAAAATCAATAACTTATTCGATGCGCTATTAAAAGTGTTTCAAGCGGGCCACGACACATCTGAGGACACCTGGCCTGGATTTGATGAGGATTGCTGTGGAACCATTGTCCCCAACAGACTGCAATGAGTTGGAAAAGTTAACAAATAATATAAAATATGAGATATAAAAATAAATAAGGGGAAAAAATATAGATTTTTTTTTATCTGCACAAACATACATTCATACATGAAGACATTTTAAAAGGTCTCTCTGTCATGGGTGGGTCAAAGCAAAAGGAATAAGAGTGGGAAAAAAAATACAAAAAGAAATGTCACTTTTTAAATTAGCACAAGAACATAAATTGGTACTTGTTTTCATTGCACATGTATGATATGCATAATGTTTTCCTGATTTTAGAACAGCAGCGATATTAACCTCGGAAGCTTTCAACACAAAATGTCTTATACAATTGGAGTTTTCTGTCAGAATGTCTGTCTTTGCCTGTAATTACCAGTATATAAGTAGGGAAGTCCCACGTTGCCCTTTTTCTTGCTGCAGCGATAGAATTGAATAGAATAGAAATCAGTTTTAGCCATATCTTTCAAACTGCCATACCGTTTATTTTCAATTGCAGATTATCTTATCAATGCACTTAATCTGGTGACATGTGAGTTTATCTCTCCCTGTGAGTTCGACCGCAAAGAGTGATGCTAAAGATTTATGGCATACTGGAAAAATGCTTGTGGTCCCAAAGCAATAGTCTTGACGCTGCTTGCTAATTTACATTGGGTAACAACTTTTGATTTGATGCATCTGATCACTCATAATAATCCGGGCTGATGATGATAGTTTTCTTGCTAAGGTGTCCTCTGGTCTCATGATGAGACAAGATGAAGTCAAATTGGAGGATCCTGAGAGGAACAAAAAGGTTGGTGCTCGATTAAAGCTGTTTAAAGTGAGTGTCGAGCTGCTGAAGCGAGGTGAACAGTTTTGGAATTGATTTCTTTCCGCTGGGGTCACAGCTCTTCTTTATCTCCATTCACCGTTGCTTTTTTTAGCAAATCTTGCGCAAACACCTCGCCATCTTTTGCAACAGACACTGTGCTCTGTGCCAAACATTCGGGCTATATTTCTCCAAGAAGTACCTGCCATTTGCCAGCAGATCCTTGAAACAATCCACCACTACATCCTTCTATGCCAACACAAAAGCACCAATGACAACACTTCTGGATTTCCACATGAACCATGCCCATTACAAATTTTTGACCAATCACACAATAGACGTGGGACAACACATGAGAAAACAACTTCTGGCCTGATGATGTTTTAAGAACAGACTATGAAAACTCCCAGAAATTAGATATAATGGCAGTACCGAGGAAAATGACTAAACTCTTTGGTCTTCCTCCTTTCTACCAATTACTATCCCATTTCTGTACATGACTAAACCATCTCAGTCTGGCCTCTCAGACCTTATCTCCAAAACATCTAACATGTGATGACCGAATGATGGACGTTCCTGATCTTATCCATCCTCATCTCTCCCTTCTAAGCATGCCTTCCTCCTTAATAAGACAAAACACAAAGCACATAACTAAAAAATCACAAGCTGTTGGAGGGATTAAGAATATGTGTGACAGGGTTATTAAAAATGTGCAAGTGAATCGCCATCTTGAATTTTTTTCAACAAAGATTGCCCAACTTGGAGTTAGAACTGTGTGCGTGCAGACGTTGGTTTACTTACAGTTTGGGATATGCGTTTCTGCCATGTTTTATGGTTCATACACTCATTACATTACACTCCAAGAATGGATTGAATTATTTTGACAAAAAGAGCTCTTTGGGGGACGGTGAATATTCGGGGCGGATGATGCAAAATAGTATCATAGGGCGGATAGCCTCTGTTACCAAAACATTTATATGTGAACAAGAATTTGCTGAGGTATAAAGCAAGCAGGCACTTTGTTTTCTGTTGATGGCGATTTGTGAGACCTCACTTCAATGTCCTGACATTAAGTGTCAGGGGAATGAGTGAAATACCCAGAGAAAGAATGCAGTTGCCAGATGTGAGAACAGCCAAGCGAGATCACAGGGGAACAAATTCGGTATTCCCGAAATCACATGGCAAGGGCAACAAATTTCTGAAAGTAAATCTAATTCACAATCAAAAGTGTCAATTGGTAGGCAAAAAAGGCTTCACTAATTTACTCAACTTATGTTTTGACTTGACTAGTGACACGATTGGTCAGTAGACCTACCACAAACATACCCATTCATAGAGAATATGAATAACCTAACAAGATATTTGGCACTTACAAATCCTGAAACTGTGTTTTTAAACCGTCACTCTGAAATGAACCCTGAAGAACAATATATCTGGTCTACCACACAGGGAACACAACTGAGATAAGCCTCTTGGGAGCTGAGATACATTTACACAAAATGTTTAATTAACTCTTTTTAAAATGAGTCAAAAAAACAAACAAACAATAAAAAAGCAAAACACAGGTAGCAGGAAATGATGCATTGAATGATTAAGGCCTTCAATTTACACAGCCAGAGAAATAGCTCTATATGTCCATAGTTACCACAGCTTGCTTTCTTCTTCTCACCAGCTAATTAACTGTCAGCTAAAGCAGTTTTCACCTCAATATTTTATGGGGATATTAATATTAAAACTACACCACGACTGCCAGAACCCTGAAAATATCTAGGATGACAGGCGCATGCCTGCTCAACACTGAGAAGAAGCAATATGTGGGCTTGAAAATCAACTAGTTGTTCATATATTATGTACACAGAGCTGCTGACAATGTCGAATATCAGTGGGGGCACAGTTGAAGCATCAGAAACACATGGTTCCTTCCAAGCCTCCTCTGACAATCAAAGATGAAAATAGAATGCCTGAGGGAATAGAAATTTAAAATGAAATACAATAAAATAAAAAATAAGTTAAAAAAAAATCATAGAACTAAAAAAAAAAAAAAAGCATCAGAAAACCAGAAGAACTATGAATAATTTGAGCCTAAGGTTGTAAATATTAAAAATCTGATCATAATTTCTTCAATACTAAATCAGATGGACAAAGCCAATTCGATTCTATAGTGTTACGCACTTTTTTCGTGGCTCAGGTGGTAAGAATGGTTGTCTTGAAAGCGAAGTTCCTGGTTTGATTCTCAAGCTACTTTAAGCATGTGGAAGTGTTGTTGAGCCAAAGATGAAACCTCCAGCAGATCTGTAGGTCCCTGGGCACCACTTGGTGGCTGCTCATGGTTGATCCGTGATGCGTTAAAAGCAGACATGTTACAATTTCAAGGTATTATTAAAGTTTTTAAAAGTCCCCAGTTTTTTTTTTTTTGTCTTTTCATACTTTGGCAAGACAGTTGGGTTCATCGCTCATATGCAGTTTACTTCAAACAGGCCTCCCTCATGATCCATTATCACTTCCACCAGTAGCGGAATTTTTATTTTTACCCAGAAAGGTACAAAGTGGGGATTTTTCCACGAACCCCAGGGACATCACAAACTGGTACGGCATTAAAGACGCCAATGCATAAAATAGATGAGAAGTAATTGTAAGCAGCCATCTGAAGTAACATTATGAATTTGTAGATTATGCAAAGGGAGGTCAGGTATGGTTATAACTGAAGTGCCACTTCAATTAATGACTGATTCATTAGTGCTGAACAAATGCAGTTTACATCTATGATGCAAAAGATACCATGACAAATGTAGTAAGTGCGAACACAATGACGCTCAAGTGGCCCTCCACAGGCTAGGGGGAGGAAAAGCTGGGGATGGAGCTTTAATACTTGTGAATCCCTTTCTTTTCATACACAAATGCGACAAATGACTCATCTTCCTTTGTATCACCATGACAAACCAAGGCCCATTTGAACAAATGAAAGAGAGAGGGAGAGAACAGAGAAAATAAATAAAAGTAAAGCACTGAACACTAATCTGTGCAGCAAGCACCACAATTAAACCCCCCCAAACCCACCTGCGGGACTTTCTTTACAAATCTACATCATTTATCATGATCATGAACTAAATTTAAACAGACCACCCTTATACTTTATAACCAAAACAAAAAAAAAAAGCAGATGAAGCGCAACATCAGTACTTTCTTTTTCTAAATACATCAGTGAGTTAATTAAATCTGTCTTTTTTTTCCAAAATACCAAATGCATAACCAGATCCTGTACAAAAAATAAACAATGTACTCATATGCATAGCTCTGAAACCATTGTAAACTCCTTTGACACCAGTGGTTAAGATGTGTCTCCCAGAGGCTTTTCTCCCGACTGGATGAAGACGTTGAAAAAGGTTCCTCCATAACAATGAAACGCAATTTCACAACTGCAGCCCTGAATTTGCATTTCCATCTCTGTCTTGGGATTAGGACCTTGGGTGGTGCCAAATTATGCTGTTTAATGGATAACTACTTTCCAACCAAAAAGTGATATTTTACAAAACCTAACCAAACTATTGATATTGAAATTTCCCCATTGTTGAATAAGTAAAGGAATATTCTATTCTATTCGAAATTCTTCTTTGAGAGATCCTTAAACCTAGGTCTTCAGCTACCTAACACAGGCACCATCATGATGCACCTGAAACTTTTTAACTTTCAACATATCTACATAGCTACATTTTCTCAACCAACCTTCAAATTTTTTAACTGAATCAAAAAAAATCCAGTGGGGATTGTTTTTTATTTTTAGAGAAATTGGAATATGAACTGTGGATGGTTCCAGAGAAGTGAGCAATTGTGGAAAGTAGTTTACCAGAAGTCATTTTAGAGTTAGTCCTTGATGTTTAATTACAGTCGCGAATCAGTAAGGGAAATAAAAAGAAAAAAGAAAAAAAGTATGGTGTATATACTATATACAGAGAGTATAGGGATTTTTTCACAAGCATAGTATTTCATCAAAATGTAGAAAGGGACAATTATTTCCTTGAGCTGATAAGTATTTCATAAAGTTCAACAAATAAAACTGATCAAACGGAGAAACCTCTTGGAAATACAATACATGAACTGGAAAAGGCCTTGTGCTAAATTCCTGAGCCCGGTCTTTTCCATCATATGGCCACCATATGTATCATTAAACACAAATCCCCTGTTAAGTAGAGCAGGACCTACTTTAGAGGAACTGGCTTTGTGGGGCTGATCTAAAAATCTGAAACAATGCCATCGCAAACAAGCAAGAAAATATGTTTGTGCCATGGATGGGTGGAGAAGACGCCATCGATATGATTCGTGTATCCTTACCTAGTGCCATCTCGATGATGCTCATTTGATTTTCCGGGGGGGAAAGAATTTTTGGCGGCCTGTCCGTCAAGGGAGCTGCGAAAATTAAAACAGAGTAGAAAGAGAACATTACATTCCGCATTCTTCTCCCTCATGGAAAGCAGGAGTATGATTTATTCATTAAATACCACTATAAAAGCTGCATTAAAATGGGAACAAACTGTTATATATTATTTAAATAGTGGACAAGGATGAAGTGGGAGAATCGTTGTAACTGTTATTTCCCATGCACTGCTTTAAAAATTAACACACAAGGCAAAAAAAGTTACTTCCATAAAGCCACTTTTGTAAGTGAGCTCCGACTTTGTCTACAATACAAAGCACCATTTACAGAAGCTATGAACCAGAGTTTTGAAATGTTTTTTTAATCTATTTTTTTATTTTGAGACATATTATTGCCCCAATTCACAATCTTGCAGTGCATTTGAGCAGAGCTTCTAGAAATGTGAAATTTCAGCAAGGGTTTACATATTACTACTAAATAATCAAATAGGACAATAAAAACTAAAACATGGAATATGCCGTTTGTCTGCTGTTAACAAACAGCTGATTTCAAAAACTTTCAAATTCCATTTCAATTTTGAGGTTATCAACCCACTCTTATCTATTCCTAGAGACATCTCAAACTAATACCCACCAAAGATCCAATACATAATCTCTTACATAGCCTCATAGATGAATCATCACAGTAGTATGGTGTGTGTGGTATTTCTGCATGTATATTCTCTCTCCTTGTGTACTGTAGGTGTGTGCACGTGTGCAAGCCTGACATCATTCATACCTATATCTATATCTATATATATATATATGTGTGTGTGTGTGTGTGTATATACATACATACATACATACATATATATATATATATATATATATATATGTATTTTGCTCTTTAGATATGAGAAGGCAGGAGAATTACTCGGTCACCAACCGAACACAGAACAATGACCAAAGCCCATTCAATTGGCTGAAAACCTCAGTCATTGTTTCAACTTAGGTTTGGCCAATATAGGCTCTACCTTATATAAGTATAAGCAGGTATAAGCAATACATTTTTAATCAGACATGTGCGCTGATCAAAGTGGCAAGGAATATCAGAGAGGCATTCAAAAATGCGCATTTTCGATGGCGAAACAAATTCCTGAGAAAAATAAAATTTGGTCCGTGATGAAGAGCGGTGCCATTTGTTGAGATGAGTTGGCTGAACGCAGGAAAAAATGAAGTGTGTATGTGAGCTCATTAATTAAAATTCAAAAACGAACTGATGTGAATTATAGCTAGCCTTTTGGTTGGCTTACTGCAATGCTGTGTGAAAAAATCTCATTACCTTAATTACCTTTTTTCTTGATGAAATACGCTGAGATTATTTTTTTTCACTACGACATGAAAAGAAAAAAGAGTTTTTATGCTCCGATGATTTGTCTTACACAAGACAATGTTAAATTTGAGGAGAGAAAAGGAAGCGCCGGCAAAGATGTGGCTACATTTATTTATAGCAATGCAGATAGAAAACTCAGCTGGGATTAGAAAACATCAAACATGGAGCCACGGCTCATTGGCTGCATTGTTAGTTTGAAGTACATACATTATATCATAATAAATGACAAAGAAGTTTGGCCTTGTAATACGGAAACATTAATACAGAATATCATTAATAATTATCTACATCATTATAGAGGAGCACTCAAGGTTGGGGCTTACATGGCCTCAACCTGATGTTCTGAAACCTCATGTTGATTTGGATAAACAACATCTATTGGCAGGAAACCAAATGAGAAACACAAAATGGAAATTGAAATGAAAATTGAAAATCACCAAATGACTGTAACGAATGCTGGCTGTCTGCACTCAGGAAAACCTAAACATCCAATCTATCTTATAAACACAACATTTATATATATTGCATCAAACTTTCTATTCTCTGATATGCCAGCAAACAAGGATGAGTCATGAAATGTAGGTACATCTAACCGCAGCCCTCGGATGTAGGTTGAGGCCCCGAGGGGGATTGTGCACAGGAAAAGGCTCACCGCAATTTTAGCAAAGTCACTATTCAAGATGAACAAATGGTGATGGATATGAATACTTAACTGACTGGACTGCACCTTTAACGTGGAAAGTCTTGTCGCAGAAATCTCCCCACAGCTTATCAGGACTTTTCTGAATTTATATCAGCTTACATAGAAGAAATCTGCCCCTTTTCCAAAAAATAAAGGAAAAATAATCTAGTCCTGGTGGAAACTTATTTTCCTTTTGGCTGTCCCATTCATCCTCTACTTAGTATCCTCGTCTCACACGCCAACTAACTTCATGTCCTCTTTATCCATACATCCGCTTTTCAGTCTCCCTCTAGGCCTCCTACTTGGTCATTCCAACCTCATTAACCGCCTCTCCAGATATTAACTATCCCCCCTCTGCACACGTCTAAACCATCTTGGTCTGGGCTCTCTGACTTTATCTCCAAAACATTTAACATGTGCTGTCCCTCTGATGGACAGCATCTGATCCTATCCATCCTCCTCACTCCCAAAGAGAACGTCAACATTCTCATCTGTGCTACCTCACGCTCTGCTTCCTGTCTTTTCCTCTATACCACTGTCTCTAAACCAATCAACATTGCTGGTCTAAACAACATCTTGTCCATCTTTCCTTTTATTCTTGCTAATACTCTATTTTCACACAATACCCCGACACTTTTCTCCACCCATTCCAACCTATTTTTCAACACTCTGCTGCTCTGGACTGTTGACCGTAAGTACTTAAAATCCTCCATCTTCTTTGACTCTACTCCCTGTAACTTAATTCTCACATATGTATTGTGTCTTGATGCAGGTAAACTTCATTCCTCCCCTATCCAGAGCATACTTCCACCTCTCTAGATTTCCCCCCACCTGCTCCCTGCTCTAGCTACAGAACACAACATTGTCTGCAACGAAACATAATCCATAGAGATTCCGGTCCAAAGTCATCTGTCGTCCTGTTCATCACCGTTGCAAAATAGAGTGGGGCTCAGAGCAGATCCCTGATGTACTCCTCCTTAGTCACACCTAGGGCACTACTCACCACTGTCTCCCACTTCTCATACATGTCCTGCACCACCCAAACATACTTCTTGTCCACCCCAGACTTCGTCATACAGCTCTTGGAACCCTGTTATATGCTTTTTCTAGATCTACAAAGGCACAATGCAGTTTTGGCTGAACTTCACTGATGACATTCTCAAAGCAAATACAGCATGTGAAGTATTTTTCCTTTTTTATTTTTAGCAAGCTTTATTAATACCTTGCGGGAAATTCCTCTGTGCAATAAACCCATCATGGATGAACCATGAGCAGTTGGCAGCCACTTAGCGGCGCCAATGGAGTGGTTAGGGGTTCAGCTTCTTGCCAAACAACACTTTGACAGGCTAGTCTGGCTTCCACTACTTTAACCCAAAACTTCAGAGTAAGTTAACTTCCACTCCATTTCTCTTCCTATCAATACCATGACAGAACAACTTAAATCATGCTCCTAATCCCCTAGCCTTACAACCTTTCCACCTGGTCTCCTGGACACCCAGTATATCCATCTTCCTCCTCTGCATCATATCAGCCGACTCTAGCTTTTTTCCTGACATGGTCCCAACATTCAAAGCCCCTAATCTCAGTCCTTTCCTCTTCTCTCATTGCTCATGGACATGCCTTCCTTCCTTCCATCTTTGACCCACAGAAGCCCAATATTTTACCCGTGCCCTGTAAGTAACCAGCAACGATGTTGGTTGTTGTTAACCTGGGCCTCGACTGATCCTGTTTGGAAGTCATAGTTTTCAGTCTCACATTATCTGTGGCACAGGTTTTCTATTGGATCACTTCCATGACACAAAATCTCTGCATTTTTCTGGGCTTGGGACCGACTCAAGGAGAACACTGACTTATATCCCATTGGGGCTGCATTTTAGTGCTAGTGGAAACACCTGCGTTTTTTTATAGAACTGAAGTTGTAAATTCAACCTACATTAGAGAATGACCATCACTTTTGTGGGAAAACAAAACAATGAACTAACTTAGAATGTAAAAATGACAACCAAATCAGTGCTTGAATTTAAATAGGAGTCAGTGCACTGTTTTTCATACATATACTATATCTGTCTCATGTTAAAGAAAAAAGGAAAGGTTTTTCAGGCTTAAAAGATAAATAAACATTCAATGCCACGGGTCCTTTTACATATATATCTTGGTGTAGAATGAGAGGCATTAACAAATTCCAGAACTTAATAATATTGAAAGTCCTTTCCATTCTCGTATTTAAAGTGAGCTTGTGATTCAAGCATATGTTTGGAATAGGACTTCAGGGTCTCTCTACAGCACTTTCTGCAAAACCCATATAATAAGCACGAATCTTAGCTTTACCTGGCAAAATGGTATTTAGCTCTTGCAAAAGTCAGCAGTTCTTGTAAATCTCTTGAAAATTTTCATTTTGTTAATTTAGTACCCATGAAAATATGTTGGAAAGCACTGTTCGATTAATGTACAAATTCTAAGTTCTCCATATTTTCTTCTTCATCTTCTTCCCTGTCTTGGATCACTTCCTTTTCCTTCACCCTGCCTCATCCTTCTCGCTGGTCTTCTTTTGTTCTCCCCCTCTTCCGTTTATTGATGGCCCCTATTTATGTGCAAACCTCTTGCCTTTGATACAATGAATGCATTCATGTGTCAGAAAGAAAGTGTTAATAAATAGCAACTTTGAATTTAGTTCTGCAGCAAACTCAACAATGAGTGTGTTGTATGACGCTAAGGTAGCATCTAACAGAAATGTCTTTCATAAATAAATAACTAAATAAATACTTAAATGAATAAATGGTACCCCATTTTGTAACATAAACAGAGAAGATTGATGTTCAGATTCAAAGAATATGTGTGCGTATCATTAAAAAAAATGATAGTCCTTTCAAATTTGTCGGTGAAGTGAGGCTGCTAAAGATGAAATCTCAAGCCTGAGGTAGTTTGAGCTTTGGGAAACATTTTAATGAGCTCAAAGAACAGGAGGTAGACATTTAACGCTAGAAGAAACAAAGTACAAGAAGGGATTTAACTTGATTTGGATGCCCTTCATCCAAATTGTTGCTCTATGGCTGTTTATCACCAGGATCCTGCCATGCTTAAAGGCATGGAAACACAGAAACAAATTTAAGGTACATTAGTAAGGCTCACTGGTCTTTAACTATAAAATCATATCTCTGTGGTAGGTTATTATGAGTGGGAGTGGGCAGGCTTTTTGCTAAAGGGCTGAAAATGCATCCTGTCTGACCTGCTTCCATGCACGCTTCTAGCGTGAACACATACGGCAGCATGGACAACACCAGCAACTCCTATGTGGGAAGCAGCTTGGGAGAAAATCTTAGCACCGTCCCTCACAGACCCTGTGATCTTCTCTCGTCGTGATCACATGATAGATGGAGGGGATGGAGTGATGAAACAGGAAAAAAAGGGACCCTGTTCTCTCCCATTAACTCCTCTCTTCCTCCGCCCCCATCTGTCTGTCACTCACTGTGCGTCTTTGTCACTCGGTCCGTCTCTTTTTATGGCTCTCAGGGGTGAGGGAGAGGGATGATGAAACAAGAGAGAGGGGACGGAGTGAGGAAGGGATAGGGTATGTTGGTCCTCTGCTCACGCTTCATTACAGACCCCTTCAGCAGACATTGATGAAGACGACTGATGCATCTGTGTGTATGTGTGATAGTCAAAGATGCGAAAATAAATGACAGCAGTTTTAATGTGATGGAGAGGAAAACCTTTATAGTTATGAGTGAAGGAAAAAAGATACCTGCCACAGACGATGGCCATACTGCAGGAAGCAAATTCAATTCCAGTCATTCTTTTTTTACCCCAGATCGAATGTGTTAATTAGGTGGATGTAAAGATTTTCTTTCCCGATTGTTCGTCACGATATGTTTCTTCAGAAAAAAGCAGACGGCAGGGTGGAAACATCAAACCAATAGTGATTACAACGTATTGTTGTTGGGAGAAATGGGAGCACCAATAGATTATATTGCGGCATATAGATTTGCGTTAGAAATAATATCTGCTAAATCTTCCAAAAACTTGCAGTAGGTTAATTGGAAACCTCCAACCCCATTGGTCTCCCTGATAGATGAAATGGACAAAAATTGGACAAATGTGGTGGACACTGAGGGGCTTGGCCTCTCACCCCACAGGACTATGGGCTGGGGGGGTGGCTTAGGCCGGAAGCTTATATAAATGCACCCCGGAAGTGCACGGGGTTGTTGTATAGCGGAATGGTGGTGCTTACTGATAAAAGTAATCTCTCATCCAGGACTCCAAGGCTCCGTTATCGATTATTCCTCGCCGAGCACCACATTGGTGACTCTGGCGTGATGCGACCTCGGTCCGCTACTCGCTCAGCCCCCGGAACCAACGCAAGCAAGTACCTGCGCGACGTCATCGTCAAATACCACTGCTTGTCCTGCCTGCGCTACAATGGGAGCGCGAGCCACTGCGTCCAGACCAAGCAAGTTGTCTGGACGCTGGATCGAAGGACAGAGAAGAGCACAGAGCTTCCGTTTCGCACCGAGATGGAGTGGGTCTCCCCAAGCCCGAGGAGGTGTGTGATTCCGCCTCAGCCACATCATTGCAAACCGCTCAGCCATCCGTGCCCACCCTGACCGTCCGGCTACCAGACTTCTGGCGCTGGCAGAACCGAGGAACAAGAGCTCAGAAGCAGCATTGGGCACTGGCGGACACATCCGAGCTGTTGTTCATCAGGGACTATTTGGCGACGTGTCATTTCCGTTTTCTGCAGGAAGGCCGCTTGTTTGTGGCATTTGTGGATCACAAGCCGTTAACGTTCCCCATGTCTAAAGTGGCTGAGCTGTGGTTCGCCCACCAGCAGCCACACCTTGCAGCCATTTCTGAATTTACGACGGACGTTGCGGATTGCCTGTCGAGTGCGCTAGTGTACCCCGTGCATGTCGGGATGAATTTCTTGGCTATGGCCGCCGACTAGCCCGGCGACCCAGACGTTCTCGCCCTGAAGTCAGTGCACACAGGCCTCAAGCTCATTCGGCTATCCTCCACGGCAACCTCAGACGTGTCTCGGGCGTTTCTCTCAGCAGTGTGAGCGGCGCTCTCGGATGGCAACTGGGTGGACTGTTTACCGGGGGTTATGCTGGGGCTGTGTTCAGCCCTAAAGGACGACCTTGGTGTCCCGCCTGCTGCATTGGCTCTGGGCCAGCCGCTGAGAGTCCCGGGAGAGTTCTTACTGGAGAGGCCCCCTGGCCCTCCCCGACCGACTGCATTTCCAGTTAGGCCCCCCGGCACTCAGTTTCCGGGCCCAGCTCACTGCTGTTTTCCGCGATCTTTTGTAAGGGCGGAGCTCATGCCGGCTTGTTTCGTGTTCGTGCGACATGACGCTCACCGCTTGCCTCTTCAGCCCCCGTACAATGGGCCGTTCCGGGTTCTCGAGGCAGGCGCTAAGAGTTTCGTACTGGACATGGGCGGGGGGAAGGAGCCAGTGTCGCTCGATCGACTGAAGCCAGCATAAAATGTGGCAGGTGAAGTTCTGCTATCTGCCCAGGTTCCCCGCAGGGGTCGCCCTTTGTCCAGAACCCCAGCAGCACCTCCACAGGTCCCATGTCTGGGGCCACCGGCCGTTCCAATCAAGGAACACCGCAGCCGTTATGGCAGGCCGATCAGACCGATCAGGCCTCCCGTGAGGCACTACTTGGGTTTCAGAGTCCCTTCTGGATGTTCGGGGGGGGAGGGGGGGGGGCTGTGTGGTGGACACTGAGGGGCGTGGCCTCTCACCCCACAGGACTAGGGGCTGGGGGCATGACTTAGGCCAGAGGCTTATATGTATGCACGGGGTTGTTGTATAGTG